>KN512298.1:0-10418 GCA_000787155.1 Scartelaos histophorus | reverse complement strand
CTGCTTCTTTGGGATCTGTGCCTCTGCTCCTTCTCCACACAAAAGATGGATATGCTTAGTGTGTGTACAAAATGAATAATGACAGTTTGCATTGTTGTACTATTAAATATGGGACATTCTTGTCTTTTAAATCTATGAGTTTAAGAATTATGAAAAATGTGGGCTTTTAATGCAACAATACCAATTTAAAAGAAAATATTATGTGTTTTGAATGATGAAAAGTGATACAAAATGTGAAAAAGTAAGATCGTCACCATGGAGATGTGATTGCTCTGCCTAGAATGTCCCACTGTATGGCATCAAATGTATCTACCTTGTATTTATTAAATCACGGATGTTTTATTGCTCTAAATTATCTTGAAGAACATGCATCTATGCTTGTCTCTCCACAGATCTGACCTGTAACTTGACCTGATGGCATCACCTGCTGGTCCTAAAGAGAATAGACAATATATGTTTAATATCGTACTGTGGAGTATTCCAGGCATAGCAAAAACATCTACCTAAAAATTATATTTGCAGTCTTTGATTTGCTCATATCCAATAAATATGCATAGTAATAGTAATTGTGGTCGTAGTAGTAGTAGTAGTAGTAGTAGTAGTAGTTGTAGCAGTGTTAGTAGTAGCAGTGTTAGTAGTGCTTTAATAAAATGAATGTGTGAAAACTGCTTTGACTCCTATATCCAGCAGCAGCCCCACTCCCTGTGCACATACAAAAGCTCTGCCTGAAACACCCTCACTGAGGCCAATCTCTTTGATAAGACACGGTTGTTCAGTAACTCAGAGGCCTCTCATGTATTCAGCTGCCAATGGAAAAGTACAGGCTGCAGCAGACACCACCCACATACTCTCATACATACTCTCATACATACTCTCCATCTCATGAGGCGAGCAGGGCATCCGCAGCACTTAGCTCAACTCAATTTGTGCAAACAGGTTGTGCATGACTTTCTCTACAATAGGAGATTTGTGAAGGGGTGAAAATGGAGAGGAGAGGTGCTCCTTGTGAAGTAATGGCACAAAAGTTCAGAATAAGCAGGTATCTATTCAAGGCAATACTTAAATGTCCTTTATTAAAAAGCATCCTTGTTTTTGTTTCTCACTTAACTTCAGTGTTCTTTAACATTCAGCTGCCAGTCTTTTTTGCCTCACATATACGAATGAATTTCACTTAAAAGCATTTGTTAACACTTTTATTTTGGCCTCTTTTGGAAATGAACATTGAAGCTCCTGTTTCTTTGCCAAAACTTGCTCTATGTACAACATTTATCTAAAGGTTTTTGTGTCTGTATCTGGAGCGTGTTTTGTCTCATTTCATCTGATAAACAGTAAACAGCACCTGGATCTCACTCACCAAACCCATCTGACGCTTTTGACTTTATGTGTGTGTGTTTATGGTTGTGGACTCTTTTCTATTTCTATTTCAAGGATTGAAAATCCTCCATGAGAAGTCTCTTGTGTCACTGATTATATTTCAGTTCGAGTTGCACCACAAAGATCTCTCATTGGACACAATATAATGAGCTCCAAAGGTGATACTTGAAGGGTAAATATAGTTTTCCTGGTTTGAATATTCAGTCTATAAAAGGCATGAGCACAACAGTCCTACAACTATACACTAAAAATACAGATGACATATATTATTAAAAAAAACATTCACTTTACTTTAACTAGATATTTGTACTTATTATAACCTGACTTTTGTCTCGTTTGGGTAATTTGACAGTTTAATTTTAACATATTTGCCCTGACAAAGTAATTGCGTTTAATAACATAAAAGTGACACATCTGTGTAGTTATTCACTGGTTTCAATAACATTTAAACACCTTAACAAGCAGATACAATTATATACATTTAATCCCAAATCAAAACACAGCTATGTATCTGTGCAGTGACAAAGGCTCTATGTTGACCCACTAACATGGCATTACATAATACACAGCCTCGTGTGTAGGAATGTTTGAGCTTAAGAATACTGGACAGCTCAGAGTATATGTCAGGAGAACAATAACTCTGTCCTTTTGACTGTCAAGTGGACAAAGCTGTGAGATAAGCTGTGTCAGACAGAGCAACCTTCACTCTCCCTTGGACAGAATGAGCCTGAGGATCTGATCTGTATTTATTTTGCATTTTGTTTCTTTGTTTCCACAAAATATCACAATAAATAGTGTATTGTGAGAGAAATATCTTGAAAATATTGTCCCAAGAGATTTTGAAATCACCACATCCCTAATAGACAGTTTTCACTTTTAGGCAGAATGAGCCTGAATGAACCTCATCTGTATCTGCTGTCTCTGATTTACAGCTACAACACTGATGCACAAAAGATAAACTGTTTCCCTAAAGTAAGTGAACTCTTTTCCTTTTCCAAATGGATTTTTCCAGTTGCTTCTGTTTAGAAATCCTGTTGTAATCAATGTTCATATTCATTCATAACCACCAGAGCGTCAAACACAGAGACATTGTTCTTGCTCCAATCTATTCCAGGACTCAATTGCAAGTACAGTACATGCAGTGTCTTTAAAACTGCACAACTCATTGAAGCTTGGATACAAAATTAAAACTAACAGTGTTACAACATTACATTGCATTACATTACATTGCATTACATTACATTACATTACATTATACATTGCACTTTTAACTTGTAAGTATTTATTGTATTGTATATTTATATAATTTACAGTTGTTTTGTGTTTGTGTTGTCTCCCCTTCCCAGGACTACACATGGAAATTAGCTCTGAGCTACAATCTGGTACAAACATTTCTGCCGCTGTGCTTAAAGTAATTGTGCACTGTCCTTATAAACCAATAAATAAATACATAAAATAAAATCAGCACCAACACAGTTACTACATTTCTGGTCACTGTTGTTAACTTTTTCTGCCCTGGGACAGACTGATGTAACAATGGCTGCCAGTCTGTGCCAATGGCGCCTCCGACAAACATATTTTCAATCATTAGGGTGTGTATACATGCTGCAGGTGCATGGGTGGAGTGTTTTAGTTGTGGTGAAATGTCTGAAATTGCACTAAAATTTGCTTAGAGATAAGTTTAAAGGTGCATTGCGCAACTTTTCTGTTTGTCTGCATGGTTTGTCTGTCAAGGGAGACAACTATAGGCTACATTTATGCAACCTTTTTC
Source organism: Scartelaos histophorus (assembly GCA_000787155.1). Lineage (NCBI taxonomy): Eukaryota > Metazoa > Chordata > Actinopteri > Gobiiformes > Gobiidae > Scartelaos > Scartelaos histophorus. Next base: position 7,273 of record KN512298.1, on the reverse strand, counting down.
ACAGAGAGAATTATTATATTTTTGAGTAAAAGAAACATCCACGATTAATAAATGCTTAGATAGATGCGTTTAATGTCATACCATGGAACATAACAGGCAAAGCAATAGCATCTCCATGGAGACAATAATGTGACGGACGCTTCACAATAAAAAAATTGTGCAATACATCTTTAATACTCCAACATGTGCATCCATTTTGGCAGAATCAGAGCCCAGCGCTCAGAGAAACGGCCCATATGTCACCACAGACTTTCTACTGCTTTGTTCTCACATAATAAAACCACTTAACAAGTCGTCATAAACAATTAACACCAAGCTGTGCGCGCTAACGGACAAAAGCTGTTGATGAGCGCTTCACGTGCAGACCTCTTGTTTTTCCCGTCGGACTGTTGGAGCACGTGCATTTCGTTTCATACCCCGGTGGTCTACCCCGTTTGAGGATACGCACATTGGAGCTCGTGGGGGTGTCCGTGTGGGCCTCCTTCAATGGAGCCTGTGGACATGTCAACAGCAGCCACCTCCAGGAAGCTCCCCCAGACCCAGTAATGAGCAAAACTCCCAAAAACATATTGCATAATACATTACATAAGAAATTAATAGGTGGAGCAAAGGGGGTAGAATAGGGAAATTATGTCACAGCCTCTGGTGTTGTCTGATGAGGCACAGGAGAGGAGCAACTAATCATGTACAACTTCCAATTACAGAGTTATTAGTGACAGAAACTTCTCACGCCTTTAAGTCAACAAAGCAATTTAAACCTCACACAAATCATTACTAAATCACTTGTTGTCTGATATATTTACTTTTCTTCACTTTTCATCATTTTTTAAAGGCACTACATTACTAAAAAATGACTTTTGTGTGTTTTAAGCCATGTAATGTTATTACCTCATCAAAAACATGCCTGTTGTGCTCGGTTTCATTAACACATGTATGAGTAATAATTTATTATTAGTCTGTTATTAGTCTGTCTGCATCCTCAAAGTCCAAAATGCTCTGTTCCACTTTGTGATGTTATGAAGTTTTCAAGATAAGTTAGAGATTGTAGAGATTGGCATTTCCAGGGCTGAAATCATCCAACTGATTGTAGTGAGGGGGTATGGATTTTAGAAACATAGTGGAGCACTTCCTGTAATACCACATGACATCCCAAGGTGGAACAGAGAATTTTCAGTTTGAGAGAAGATTTCAAATATACAGGGTTTGCAAATTAAACATGCGTGAATGAAATTAGCATGTTTGTCATGAGGAAACAATGGTATAAAATGAGAAAATAGCTTCATATTTCTTCATATATTCTTCATAGCTTCATATATTCAGCGAGCCATGGCTGAGAATCTGTGTAAATGGTTTCTTTGGCCACTACCATCAGCACATTTCATCTACAGGCTGACGGTTTTTGTTACGTTTTCTAACATACACGTAGAGAGATGGAGTCAGCCATGTTTCAGTGCAGTAATCAGCAAAATATAAATATGTGTGTCTTTTGGCTATGGCAGAATAATCACGTCACTACTTGCACAGAACGTATGTCGTAATTTCATTAAATTCTGAGTTTGTGCCAATTGACATCATAAATGTTCCTAATACATTTTTTAGAGCTTTCAAAGGACTAGGTGAGCTTAAGGGAAATCTAACCTGGGTAGACCTCTAAGTCAAAGGTGATTACATTCTACGACAGAACTACAGTTTGTTTTATGTAAGCTGTGATGTAAAGGTTGAGGGTTCGGCCTCCATGGGAATCTACCTCAATGGAAAGTGAACCGCCTCCAAACTCACGGTTATTGGTTAACTCTAAAGTCACCTCCTGGCCAACTAACCCAGTTTAATACAGCAGCAATGTCCCAGTGCATACTTTTGTTTTGTCCTTAGGCAAGACACTTCACCCACATTGCTTAATATGTGATGGATTGGGTGAGATGCAGTTAACACCCCTGTTTCCATAAATCAGCTCATATGTATCTTACCACCATCAGCAGGGGAACAGTGAACTTAAACTTTGTTGATTATCAAAAAATGTGCATTTTATATCAAATTCAGTGTCCTACATTCAGATTAATGTTTATAAAGTTTACTATAATGTGCTGTAGAGCAAATGTCAAATTGAGAAACACACTTTCAGTCACATTTAAAGGTTGGGAGTCTTAATGCATGAAAAAACAAATTTATTAAAACTTATTTCTAACTGTTTGCAGAGTTTCCAAAGTTATTCCTCACTTACATTATGAATTCTGATCATCCTAATTATTCACTATGATGAGTTTAGAAATGTTTTGCTGACTTATTTTGAGCTGCTTATACAATATTTCTGCACTGGCCTTTTGCTGTGAATAAAAATGTATGAATATTTATGAAGTTCAAATCCATGTGCTCATTTTATTGTATTACCACAGCAGGAAATGTGGTCCTCTCAAACCTGTGGGCACTGAACTCTTCACCTGCTCCAAATTCCTTTGTAGTATATACACAGAACTGTATGTACAGTTTCAATGTGTCATTTGTATACTCAACTATGCTAAAGTATTCAAGGCTTTGTGTGCTTCTGCTGGAGAGTGAAGATCAGTTGTGCAATCACGTTCTGTCCACTGACAGTTTCACCATCTTCAGCCACACCTCACTACTGTGGAAAACACTTTAAACATTTAAAAAAGTAACTCATTTTGTTTCTCCACTGTGCATTTATTTGTTTGTAAAAATATAAAGTCAGTTTCATATTGCTCTGACCATTATTGTAGAGTATTGATACTTTGCAGCTGAAGTCGTCAACATGAAAAATGGGGGTGTCATAATAACTAGAGACAAAAACAGAAGACAGCTACACCGCATAACTCTGTGTCATGTAACCTGTATGATTCCAGGAAAATAAAAGTTAAAACCAAACTTCAGAATATTCTTCATGGATACATTTTATGTCAGTGTGGAGAATTATAGCCAAAGGAAAAACATTTTCATGGAAACAAGCAGGTGGAGGGCAGTTTGTGAAAATATTCAAAAATATGGTTTTATTTTTGTCTCTTTTTTGCTTGAACAGTTTGCAGTGATGCTTTAAATTTACCTTGTAACTAAGCACTTTCTGCTTTACATGTTCATTCTTACCTGCATGTTCTCTGAAGAAGAAACACGCAGGCTCCTGTGTAAACACAAAATACGTGAAACGTTTGAACATATTGTGCAGTTCAAGCCCACACCTGCAGGCCCATATATGTGACAAACAGGCTCACTCTGCTGTAGGCTGTGCTGTGCTGTGCTGTGCTGTGCTGTGCTGTGTTGTGTTGTTGAAGCTGAGAACACAGACCCTTCACCTCCTCACTCTGTTTGTGCAGATGCATGTCTGACCAAAAACAGCCTAACTATAGCTTTAGACTAACAAATGCACTGGAAAATATCTAAAGGTTAAATTCAAAGAAAATAACTGACTTGAAACATTCAAACAACTTGAGTCAATGGAATGTTACCAAAAATTAAAATAAAGGCCACAAGATCTTGCAAGATAGGATTATTTTCATGTGTTTTGTGTGTGTGTTTCGGGTATTGGTCTGCTATTTGAGAAGTCATGCTACAATGTTGTCAAAAATATAAAATCCAAATCAGTGCGGTGCCCAAACTTGGTCCTCTGGGGAAGGGCTAATCTCGCCTGTGAGAAGGATCTGAGATTTTGAGCTAAATTCAATGTGTTATGTTAAATTTTGTATTGAAAGGTCTGTCATTAGGTTTGGCTCTTGATCTTATAATCCGCATTAATTTTCCCCCTCCATGGAAAAAAACTTTTGAGAACCTCTAATCTAAATAAATCTGAAATTGTGTAGCCAAACTCAGGATATGAACTGCATAATTTATTCAGGCTGTAAAAAATTATGTCAAACTCAGGTCTGGTTCTCATGGACTTAACCTTGTATCTCAGCTCCTTTTGTAGCAATTGTGTCCAGTCCCATGCCTGGACTTTTGGTGATGCAGTCATTCATTTGAATATAGACTTTATCACATGGTTACAGATGAGTTATTTTTTGGTAACTCTATAGCAGCGACGTCATTAGACTTGAATAAGTGCCGAGAGTTGTTACATAAGCCCAGTGTGTCAAAGGAGTTCAGCAGTTAGAGGGGCGCAGCAGTGTAACAGGTATGCCCCATCTGTTTATTTAAACTACAAGAACCAGGTGTACTCTTTCATTGTGTAAGAAGGACCGACTAATGTAGGTGAGCCTGTTGTCAGTGCGTTTCCAAGGCAGCATATGCAGTGGAATATTACTACTATGCAGTGGGTAAAAACTGGTATGGAAAGTAACTAATCACAAGTACTCATGTTAATGCTGTTGAGTAGATTACTGGGTTTTGTGCAATACTGTGTGAAAATATCTGCACAAAACAATAACTATTCCATAAACGATCCATTTATTTTCACAATTATAATCTAGGTCAACCAGGAGCTGCACATGCACTGAGGTTTGCAACCAATCCAAGGCCATGGTTCTCGACTGGAAAAAATGTGAATAGCCCCGTCCAGGTGGGTGGAGAGTCCCTGCTGCAGGTGGAGGAGCCTAAGTATCTCAGGGTCTTATTCATGAGTGAAAGAAGGATGGATGAGATCCAGATCTCTGCAGTGATCATAAGCTTTGGGTAATGATCAAAAGGACAAGATCACGAGAGGTAAAAATGAGTTCCCTCGACAAAGTGGCTGGGCGCTCCTTTAGAAATAGAGTGAAGAGCTCAGTCACACACGAGAAACTTGGAATAGAGTCGAAAAGAGCAGCTGAGGTGGCTCGGACATCTGGATGCCTCCTGGATGTTGCCCTGGGGAGGTGTTCCAGGCATGTCCCACCAGGAGGAGGCCCAGAGGAAGGCTCAGGACACACTGGATGTCTCTAGGCTGGCCTGAGAATGCCCTGTGATCCCCCAGATAAGCTAGAGGAAGTGTCTGGGATGAGTGAAGTCTAGAAGTCCCTGCTCACACTGCTGTCCCCATGGCCTCATGACAATAGATGGATAATTTAGACATAACAATTCTAAATGCTTCCAAAGGGTTTTAAAGCATTTAAAGTCCCCGAATCTATGGGACTCAGTTCTGACATATCACTCAAGAGACCCATACTCAGTAGTTAGTAACCATAGTTTAACCTATAGTTTTTTTTTTTTGATTCCTCACACACATTTTAAATCTTCATTATTCATTCCTAATCCAGTTGGAGTTATACTACTAATTGTAGCAGCTCAAGGGTTCAGCCGTCTATTGTAGGATGTGGAACCATAAACTCTTAATTCAATGTACTTTAATACACATTTCATAGAATGAGTTCACCTTCTTGATTACATCTATTAAAATTGTCCATCACAAGAGGATTATGAGTCCAAAGCTCCTTCCCTGAGTGCAGTTAAAAGCTGCATGTGTAACTATTAGACGTTCAAGGTTACTTCATTCACCTTTCTCCCACTTTTGCTCCTGACTTGTGCTCACTCACTCAAAGACCCCATTGAGTGAACTGGGTCATTTGGCTTTGGGGGCCTCCTGTACATGAGCTAGAGTCTTATGTCTGTACATGTAACTGCAGTGAAGTGTTATCTTTAAAGTTTCCTCAGATAAAGTTATTTTGTCAAAACCAAGAATTTCAAACTGAATGAACTCACAAGAAATATTTTGAAATAGGAACTAAAACACTACATTTTTGAGTGAGAGAACACACAAAAAATAAAATAGGAGATATATTATGCTATATTATAATATATTGACCATGTTAAAGTTGTTTCCCCTCTCAGGTGGGTTTGGAGTGATTTAAAATGGGTGTAGTAGTTTATAGCTATACAGCAAGCTCAAGCACAATATGTGTTTTTAAAAAGTTAAATATGACCTTATGTGTAATGTTCTGATGTGAGGGTTCAGTTGCCTGACCAATTCCTTCCTCCATTCTGTTTGAATCCAGAAGAGGCATGAACCAGACAACACAGTGCGAAAAACCTCAGTCAAAACTTCAGCTGTTAAACTGCAGCATGTGTCCCTGAAATGCTGAAGACATCCTCCCTCCAAAATTGTCATATCATTCAAAACAAAATATATAACTTGGTTGGTTTGGTGCTTTGATTGTTGATTCTGTAAAAATCTGTGCTGTTTCTTAGTCCATTAAGTAGATTTTTCCCCTTTTGAGAGAAGTAAGCGTCTCTCTGATTGGTTGCCTGTGAATCATATGAAATCAGGGAGACAGGATACACCTCCAGATACACATGTCTTTGTAAAAAAAAATTCAATCTGTCTGGCTGGTAAAGGGTTCCCCATGTGTGGTTTTATTGCTTTCCCTGGTATGTTCCACAGTATGTCATTAACTACATCACTTATTTGTTTATTGCAGGTGTTAATATTGCTTTTAAATACCTGGCAAATTGTAAATACTCTGAACTGTGAGGGGCTCTTCTCTCTGCAGGTCTGTAACTTGGGGCCACCACTTGTCTTCACGATCGAGAAGTTTAATGCCAAACTGTGGAACGCTCTAGTCCACGCGATAACATCCAACATCAAACCCAATTCAGTTTATATAAGGTTTTGGCTGCGAGTAAACTCCAGTAGTAAAGTGTAAGCTGACAGTAAATTGGAACAAGATGAGACATTATTTGACTAGACAGAATGAAAAGGGCGTGGTGCATTGTAACATCGTTCAAATTATCAAACAGAACATGTGCTGTGATTAAAAAGCTAAGAGTCTGACTGTAGTGTCCTCAAATGAACTACTGTACACTCACATAGAAGCTGGAGGTGTTCACGGTTAAATTGTTCTAATGGGCGTCAGCTGATGCACGTCTTCCCTCATGTGAGAAGTTTTATTCACTTTGGGACCTGTTCTAACTTGGGACCAGTCAGCGTCCTGTTCAGGGGCCCGTACGTGACTCAGTGGGGGCCCCCTGCAGAGAGGGTGCTGCACTGTAGATGCGTGTCTTAACATAGGGGTGCGTTCCCAGAGCCCCGTCCCAGCAGAGGTCACTTCCTGCATGACCAGAGGATGATTGTGTTCCAGTAAGTCTTCCTTTTACGACATCCCAGTAATTAAGATGGAACTGAGATTAGACAGAGAGAGAGAGAGCAGGATTGTTGTGGATATATTACAGAAAAAACAATATATTAGGCCTAAACAAGCATCACTAAATACTCAACATATACCTGGATATAACCTAAATCAAACCAGGCTGAACTATTTCTAAATTAAATATTTACAAACAGAAAATTCTCTAGACTTCAAGATCATGAGAACCATAAAAAATCCATAATGTAGTACACTCTAAGAAATGAAACACT
>KN512296.1:0-22927 GCA_000787155.1 Scartelaos histophorus | reverse complement strand
TGCTAATCCATCTCTCAAGTATATTTTTAAAAAAGCACCACTGCGTTTCTTTGACTTTGGCAGGTTACCACACGGAGGCTTGTGTTCACCCCACAGCATCACCCACAGCGCCCTGCAAGCCTGTTAAACCTGTAACACTAACCGAGCGTTATAGTTTATGTGTCAACAGGCAATCGCCCTAAAGTCCCGCTGTTACGAGTAAACATGCACATTTTCCATTCCTTCTTTGGTTGGATAGAACATTGTGACTGCCTTTCCAAACTCCTGGTAAATATTTGCATTTCTGTAGTTCCTTCTGTTCTTTGTGTGAATGAAATAGGTCTTTATCTCCCATTACGGGCAATGACCGGGCATCTGGAGGTTGGGGTTAGGTTGTAGTAATACAGCTGTAGTCTGGGTAAGCAAGGGTCACTGCACAAATAAAAACAATAGAAGTGGATTCTGGTCATAATTTGTTGACTATTTTCCGTGTTGGTATCAAAGGAAGTTCATAAAGACTCATTGTTGGTGGGAATTTCTTTCAAGTTCTGGTAAATATTGCACTTCATACAAACAACTTGTGCAGTCCTTGACAATGGAGAGCAGAGTGTACAAGGTCACCCTCCCAACTCCTTCAAAGTAACCATATAAAGCAGCACCCAGGCACTTATCCGGACGAGCTGTAAGCCGGAGGTGGTGAGGAGGTGAGGAGGTGGTGTGTGTGGTGAGGAGGTGGTGAGGAGGTGAGGAGGGGGGGGGGAGGGGGGGGGGGGGGGGGGGGCATGGGACATATGTTGAAATATAATCGTCTTAGTTACCCATCAACTCGTGAGATCCTTCATCCTCATTAGATTAAAAAAAAAAAAAACAGTCAGTCAGGCGAAAAGGGGGAGACCAGGGATGCTGTACAATGAATTAACATGCCCCAGTGGGTAACCATAGGCATGTGGGCTTATCTAGTGGAACAATAGGTGTACATGTACCAGGAGAAGCCCACAAAGAAAACTCGAGGGGCTTCAGACACGCTCAGGGCTTCCACATTCGGGCGCTGACAGAATAAGACACATGATGACACAGCAAAGTAAAAAAGGAGGCCAACTTTACTTACAAATCCGTATCCCCTCGATTTGCCCGTCTGTCTGTCGGTTATAACCACCGCCTCGTCAATCTCCCCAAACGCCTCGAAGTATTTTCTGAGCGACGCGTCGTTGGTGTGGTACGGGAGTCCGCCGACGAAGATCTTGGTGAGACGCGTGTCTTTGTGGAGCGGTGTGGGAGGCATGACTTCCAGGGCTCCGTTCATGTACTGATGCAGAAGCATTGGTCCGCCGGTCACTACACGCACCCCGCGCCGCGCACACGCTCAAACAAGTGCTCGAGAACGTCAATAACGTCCCAACATCAGAAAACACCTGTGCGTCAGCGCAGATTCACCTTGTGCCGTAGGATTACCGAGTGTCCGTGTCTAGTGCGGTGTTTAGAAGTCCTCCGGTTACACGTTCACCGCGACGTCGCCTGTTCGCTGTTGTCACGCTGAAATGTGCCGGGGATGCTTTATCTGCTGGAGGTGTGGCCACGCCCACTCAAAACTCTTGACCAATCGGGACGCAGCCCCAGGCTCTGGCCCCGCCCTCCTCCGGCATGTCCATGTCCAACTGCACCTGCTTTTGTCCTTTAGTTTAGTCCCAGCACAAAGCAGAGTGTGGAGGCTAAAGAGCCAACACTGCTGCACAGGCCTTTGTGCCGTATTAATGATGATCATTGTGTAGCTTTGAGGATTAAATTACCTTAATATAAGCAACAGTCTTTGACCTGTGCATTTCACTATTCACAGGTCCAGGACAGTCTGGTTCAGGCAGCTCATGAACACAAATCATGACTTAAGCCAATCTGAAGAGATCATTGAGTTAGTAACAAACATGATTTCAATTAGCTCGGTTGGATATGACTCATTTGTGGGCACCCTGGGAATTAATGATCAGGATCAGAAGTCAACGCTTTTAAAATGCCTGACAGTCAATGTGCTGTTTAGTTTAAGGACTACTGAGAGCAAAGGTATTTTCCCACAAATATGTATTTTCTGGCAAGTGAACTCGCGTGCCAACACATACAGGCCTGTTTCAATTCAAAATAAAAATGGCACAAACATCATCAGTCATTACATCTGCTCTGCCAGTGCCTGGTCTCTCACTGCTAATGATCAGGGGCGAGTTTAACGGTGAGGTGACACTCTAATGACCTCAATAAAAGGCATTTAATTCACAAGTCTTCCTCATGAGCTGCTTCACTTTTCACACATGAAGCCTTTGTAGAGGCTCTCTGCACCTCATTCATATCCTGCTGATAAACCCTCAGTTCCCATCTGTTTTCTTCAATATATGCGAACCCAGGAAGAGCATTCAGCTTTGATCTTGTTTGGACCCCTTAAACTGCATTTCCCAGTCTTTCCAACGTCTTGTTCATAATTTGTAGAGCTCCACCTGCTGGCAGGTTAAAAAACACCCTTTTTTGAGCTTACAGTGAATGCACTTATTTATTTGACATCCAGATCCATTGAAGAGCTAAATCATAATCAGCCTATGATAAGAAAAGTCTTTGGATAACAGTAAAAAATAAGATGAACACAAAATATAATGGAGAAACATTGACATGTGCAACAGTATCTCTCCCTTTTGTGATGGGCACGGAGACAAACTGTTACACATCTTATCAACACCAAGCAGGGTGGCCCCCTCTGATTGGTCCATGCACTGCACCCTGCACCCCAGCATTGGTCCGTGCGTTTGTTGAATGGAAGGAGTCTGTCTGGGGTGTATACAAACAATAAAGCAGCAGGTCTTCCGCAATTCTTCACAAGATGTAACTTGGCACGACGAATCTAAAGACAGGAGCAAGCAGTCAGTCACAAGAATTGTTTTTACATTTTAGATTTATTTCAAATCATATGTGCACAGAAGGGAAAAAATGAAAGAAAAAAAAATCTAAGGCAAGTGTGTGTGTGTGTGTGTATATGTGTGTGTGTGAAATAAATAAATAAATAAATAAATAAATAAATAAATAAAACAATGTAAAATGTATGTACTTCTTAAAAGGTTTGAACATTTTCCAAAAATAAAATCAGACCAATGTTTATTAAGGCCAGATCATTATCCGCCTGGATATATTGCTGTGATTAAAGTGCCTAATGACATGATTGTGTGATTAAGTCAGTCAGTGGCACATTCTGCTGTTTCACACCCAAAAACTCAACTAAATTCCATCTATTTCACGTTAGTATAGCATTCGCAGCAAAACGACTACCATAACCTAAATAGCAGTGCTAAAATCTGATTCAAGTTACTATTCTGTTTTGCCACATGTGTGTGAGGAGCATCACACGAGGCTCAGCATGAGGCACAGGACTTTGAGGAAGTAGGGCAGCCTCTTCCACCTCTGTCTCCAGGTTCAGGAAGTGTGGCTGCCCTTCTCTCACCATTTCTTGTTTCGAGGTTTCAGCTCCTCTGCAGCATTCCTTAAGAAGATATAGTTCTTCTTTTGAGGGTTGTAGTACTCATGGCCCTAAAACAATTCAGGGGCATTAGAACAGAGTGTAAAGGTTTCAAAGATTATCAATAATCATGCCACTCTCAGGCACAACCCATTTATTTTCTTTTTCTGTGAGGTGTACTATTCCAAGAATGAAAAGACAAAGTTTTTGGTGATTCTTTCCCATCTGATTTAAAAAAGTTCAATATTATGCATTACACAGGCAGGTTTACTTGTGCACGTTAGCCTTGGAATTGCCTGTAGAATAACTTAGAATGATGTGGCTTTAAAATGCCTCCAGGGCTTTGCTGTCCCGAAATGTGTGTATACTTGTACTGTGTTAATAGAAGCCATTTGTATCAAGTAATAAACAATGGCAGCCTGCAGTATTAATACTTAACTGCTAAGTGGGGCTAATTTTAGCACTAGTGAAGGGTATCTGGGGCCTTATGGATTACAACATGCTGATTTTGAACTGAAATGACTGAAATGTGAATGATACTTAACTCTAGATATCTTTTGATGTTAGCTTAGATTATAACTTGTTTAAACACCTATAATAGTTTTATTGTAGAATATTCTTTAATAAAAATAATGCCTTGCACTTGTACTGAACTTGCCTCTAATGGCTCTAAGAAGTCTGAAGAAACCTCTAGTAGCTCCGTAGCTACAGCTGCCCTGGGCTAGAGTAACAGACGCCAGGCTGCCAATCTGAACCACTCCTACCATCAGCAATCACCCAAATATGAAACATGGTGGTTGAAGTGTCTTCTTGGGTGAAGAACTCGGAATGGAAATTGATTCTGCAACCTTTGGGGTGGTGAATCATTGCTCTAATCACTATTACCTTGAATATAGCATTAGCTAGTACATAGAATTAGTATTTAATATGTTTGAATCCTGTACCTTGGACCAGTCATAACTGGAAGCATATGCAAAGATGTTCCCATTGTGGTTGAAACAACATGCAGTGATGGGCTGGTCAAGCTGCTCTGAGGTCTTCAACTTTGTGCGAGCATCTTTGTCCCAGAAACTGAAGCGTCCATCTGAACCCACAGTGGCCAGAGTGCCATGCACAGGGTGGAAGGAGATGGCATTAACCTGCACAAGGAAAAGAATATGTACACAATGTTGTGGATACAAACATATCACAACCATTATGGGAAAACATACAGCATAAATATCCTGTGGAGTGGTTGTATTGGTCCCATTGGACCGGTGGCACTTGAAGGTAAAGTTGTCCTTAGCTCTGAAAAAGAAAATACAAAATAATATTAGACTGCATATTTCAAATTCATTATTTTAGGTAACTTTGTGAAAATAGAACAGATTGATATTAGATAAGAAATATAAAGCTTACGGGTTTGGAGGGTTAATGTAGTGAATGGCCACTCTTCCCTCAATACTTCCTAGAGCGAAACCTGTTGGCTTGTTCTGCTTGTCTTTGAAAATGGCCACACAGCGATGCTGTCAGGAAACCCAGACATCAGCATTTCAGTCATTTTGCATGCAAGTTTAGTTTTAAAAATCAGATAAAATGTCAGTGCTGTATAAAGGCAATAGCTTTGGGAGGGCTTGTTACATTGTGGGTGTGTGGTTATATTGCATCAACACATCCTACATGAACATAAATTATTATTTCTTTGAATTTCAATGTCATCAATTCAAAATTTAAAAGGAAAAGAATATGTGTTAGTAGTACCTGATGTTTAAGAGGAGAATCAATGCGACGAAACTCAGACGGCTGGTTCTCCAGGTGGTAGACAATGAGGCCTCTCTCAGCTGTAGCCACCACAGCCATGGGATACACCTAAAGCAGAGGAAAAAATGTTTAAAAACAAAACCCGATTTTTTTGTTTGTTTTCATTTTAATGATCGCATGTGACTTGCGGATGAAAGAAAACATATGGAATATCGGTTGAAAATAGGAGAATAACTACCAGTTATATATAAATGTTTAGACAGACCTTATCTTACAATTACTATTTATTTATGTTTATATTGTAGATAAAATATTGGAGAAATTAAATGTGATGCAAGATGAAAAATTAAGTATTAAAGAAAGAAAAAAAATAGGAAAATAACCAAACATATTTTACAGAGTCAAATTCCTCTTTGCTTTTTTAACAGAGCTTAAATTAAAATTGTGTTTGACCCAAAACCTGTCAAACCACTCCCAGTGTAAATGCAGATGAAGACGACGTCTTCTTTAGAAACTAATATTGGGCTTAGTCTGAGGTTGTCTTATGTATTATGTTAAAGATCTGTTGTAGTAAAAAGCCTGGATCACTTTATCCATTATTAATGTACTTTAACATAAATTATAATACTGTGATTCCCAGTTTTTCACTGGATGATTTTGACCCAGAACATCTCTTTTTGTTTAAAGTTTTATTTAAAATTGTATCTGCCCCACAGTTACAACATTTGTTCACATTTTAAGGAAACATCTAGTTCAAATTTCTGTTCTGGTATTGCTTGATATCAGATATCAAACTATACTTGAAGACAACATATTATTATTTGAACTTAAGTAATAATTGCATCACTCCAAAATGTGGAATTCAAATACAAAAAATACTTACAACATCTGCACAGTAACATCTCTCGGGCATCTGCAATGACATCATGGGATTGGGGGAACGTGTGTCCCAGAACTTAAAAGAAAAAAAAAAATTGTTGGTCAATTTCATATCGACATTAAGTGTTAGAAAAAAGTCTCCCAATGTACCTTCAGCGTTTTGTCCCAGCTGCCAGTCATAACACAACTATAGTTGGGAGCTTTAATCCAGTGAATCGCTTTGATGGGACCATCATGCTGTAAGTACACAAAAGGTAACAAGTTACAAAAATCTTCTTTACTTCTTATGATCAGTCTTGTGCTGCTACTGAACCTGTGCAATCTGCATGGCTTGATTGCTGTTAAGATCCCACATTTTGGCTGTCTTATCACATGAGGCTGTAAAGACTTTACTACCATCCTAATAAAAAATAAAAAAACATATTATCATGAATAAACATGTTATCATTAATCTTATCAAGTATTAGGACCACAATTGCTACACTAGCTATACTACAATACTCACATCACTCCAACAGGCGTCCAGCACGGGTCCCGTGTGCATCTGCTGGGCTTTAGGGACTGTTTGCCCATTGTCCTGCACCTCCCAGCAGCGAACCTGAGAAAAAGAAAACAAGATTTTTCAGATAGAATGTATTAGCTTTCTCTTTCTCAAGCCGGTGGATATGATTAAGAATTTCATTAGTAAAGGCTTGATTGACATATGTGCTTTGTTTTAATTGTACATGATACATATTCTACAATTGTATTAGAGAACTAAAAGACTCACATCATTAGCCCAAGATCCTCCAATGAGGAAGTTCCCAGGCAGAGTAGGAGGACTAAAGGCCAGGCAACTGATGCTGTCATCAGGAGGAGAAGACACTTCTACATCCTGTAACAAAGTTTAAAGCCACATGCTTGGAGCAATTACAAGTACAAAAAAGTAATATGTAACCTTCCATTGTCATGCTTGTATTTTGATAAACGAAGGTGAAACTTAAGTGATACATTAGCCGTTTTATAACAAATTGAACAGACTCAAGCAAATGGTACTACCTTCATAGGGTTGTGGCTGTCTGTTGTTGTACTGCCAAAGACCCCTGTCCCCCCGGTTCCAAAGCCGGTGTTTGTCCCGAATAAACTCATGGTGCGTCAACAGGTTCTCACGCGTCCCTGTACACACAGCACGTGATTAAATATGAACATATTGATGTGCATGAATATTTTCGTATACAGCTGCGGATGCTAATTCAGCTTCGAAAGTAACTAATGCTAGAGCTTGTAATTTCAGCTATTCCTCCTCATAATCAACTATTACAAAAAATACATAAATAAATAAACATATACGAAGAAAAAACGCCCCTAATACACCATAAACAGTGCTCATTGGGCGGCTTTAGTATGAATTAACATTTCAGCTAATGCTACATATGTCAGTGATAGCCTCTCAGTAAACGGCTCTTGCAAAACTATATGCACACAAACAAATACGTATAGTTGTTTTCAACAAATTTAACAAATACATACCACTAAATCAAAACCATGAGTAAATATAACATATGCTTGAAAATCCCCAGAAAATGTTTTGGCGAAGCAAAATGTGGCGCTTGTTCTTCGAGTTGTCGCAAAGAGATGACGTAGGCAGTAGAGCCCAAAACTCATCACTAGGGGGCAGTGCAGGAAAGAGAGTGAAAATCAGTTTTTTATTTCCATTTTTTGAAGCGCTTCGAAAAACAGATTAAGCACTATTCTAATATGTTAATGTTTTGTGTGTTTTTAAGTTAATGTCGTGTGAAAGCAGAGGGTGAAATGTGTAGAATGGGTGTATTGCTTGATTGTATTTCTGAGATCAGCAACTTTCTTTTATTTATGAAGATTTTTTGAAGAGTTTTTGGGTCAGTGGATCAGAAAACCAGGCTCAGGCAATGGGAGAATTATCAGGCCTGAGTTTATATAGTAAATTATTCAGTTTAGCATATATCGTCTGTTTGTGACAGGTCTGCTGCACAAACAATAGGCTACTACGTGTGTCTTGTCATGCATTCCCCTATCACCGTGTCCTATTTGAAATTAAAATAGTGGTGAAACTTCAGGTTTTGAATGGTATTTAAATGAGATGCTCCGGCCTGCCACAAGAATGTGTTGATCATTGTGGGACCTAAGAATTATAGACAATCCAGTTAAGACGAACAGAATAGATGAAGCACCACCCACTTCATTTTTTATTATTTTGTAATTAACACGTCATTAGACTTTTTAATATATCAATGCGCTCAAAAAGAAAATAAATAAGGTTTTGGTTGCAGATACGATGAGGACGCACGCAAGGAAATAAAAGCAAAGACAGACTTTCTGAATTAAGCCACCCAACCACATTACTGAAGGGGGTTCAGATCAATACTTATAATTGCATTTTAATAATGTTGCCCAGCCGCTGATCATTTAACACTGTAACTTACTCCACTTTAAACTGGCAGCAATGAGATGCGGTGAGAGCTAAATATTTGGCATTTAAGAGTCAAACGTGACATAAAGCGCATTTCTAAATGGGTTGATAAGTCTCTGTCGTCTACATTTTTTACTGCAACTTTAGGTGGGCGCGACGACCAGAACGGGACACATATGCAAAACAGGCACTTGTTCCACACCCAGTTCTCACATTATCAACACAAAGTCCCCTCCTCATGATTGGACACTGATCCGTTTAATTGAGTCAGCCTGGACCTGTCCTGCGCCCCTCCCACCCCCATCCTCTGTCAAAACCCTCAATAAAAATGCAGCCGCTCAGTGGAGCGTTTGCAAAGACGATAAGAGCATCAGGACCGCGCTCTGAGGAAAAGTACACGGGTCATTTCAGAGTTTTTTGTATTTTATTTAGTTAATTATGTCGTAGGACGCGCGCTACAAAACAAATACTCAAATACTTAGATCTGTGCGTAAAAGTTGGTGCCGAAATGGTGTCAAACGCTTTTGCCGTGACCCTCTGCGTGTTCTCCTGGCTCCACTGTGCGTCTTCCTCCCATGTACGTTTCTCCAACTTTTCATTGGACAACGAAGTGCACTCCAGCTTCATCCAGAGGAGGCTCCGGAGCCAGGAGCGCCGAGAGATCCAGCGGGAGATCCTCTCCATCCTGGGTTTACCGCACCGCCCTCGGCCCCTTGTCCACACCAAACAAAACGCAGCGCCCTTGTTCATGTTGGATCTGTATAATTCCATCTCCACGGACCTCCACGCCACCGGACTCCTGTACAACAAACCCGCAGTGACCCTGGCTCAGTCCGCGCTCTCTGCAGACAGTCACTTTCTGGATGAGGCGGACACAGTCATGAGTTTTGTCAATATGGGTGAGTTCAGTGTCTGTGATGTGCAAACATTTGGTGACAGAAACTGTAAAAACAGCGCAACAACATTATGCAAAGCATATTTGATCTTATTAACTCTGAACAAAAATCTTAAATTAAAATGAATTACTCAAGGATTTTTTGGCGCTTTATGAGGCAGGACAAATATAAAAGGCGCTAAATCCGCGGAGGCCACAGGAGGATCTGGGTCATGAAGAGCGGAGTTTTTGTTTTTTTCCTTACAAATGATCTGACTCATTGCCATAAAACATTTTCTGTTTTGAATATACATAAGTGTAACATAAGTATAGCTGAGGCCTACAGCAAACACCTGAACTACCTGTAAATGTTTTTATTTTATTTTTCTAAATAAGTTATTCCATTGGTACTGTTGTTTTTTCTTAGCATAAAGAGATGGTTGGTAGAATTTTTGTCCTTGTGTAATCACATGAACGATCCTATCTGTGATCAGCTTCTCACTTTCCCTTTAATCAGTCTGTTGACAATACATCAGTAAATTTGCCTGCGTGTTTCTCTAATCAAAGGCATATTTAACTATTGATGACACTGTTTATTTAGATAATACTTAATCCAAATGCTCTGTGTGTTAATATACATACATAAATACATACATTAATATACATAGTAACTACAGCTGTGCTGTATTTTAAAATTCAGGTTTTATTTTTTTGTTATACATTTAGCATCATTTCTGGTTAGAATCAGAAGGACGACGTGTTGTATCTTAAAGATCTTAAAGCATAATTAATTTCTAGTGAGACTTTTTTATGTGAGTAGTGGAGATGCCACCGTCCTGCTCCACTCCAGCCTGGCGGATGCTGGTTGTGTGGCCTGGTGTATCAGGAGCTGGTGTATCAGGAGCTGGTGTATCAGGAGCTGGTGTATCAGGGGCTGTGTGGCCTGGTGTATCAGGGGCTGTGTGGCCTGGTGTATCAGGAGCTGGTGTCTCAGGGGCTGTGTGGCCTGGTGTATCAGGGGCTGGTGTATCAGGGGCTGTGTGGCCTGGTGTCTCAGGAGCACTGTGAAGTGTTGAAACGCCTCCCACAGGGAAGTTTGCATATCTGAGGTCTGATCAGTGCAGCTAATGGTCCCTAACATAAACAAGCCAAGTCCTTACAAGCAATTATAGTGTTCATAAAAACACTCCTGGTTCCATTCCCGGCTTTAATTGCGGTCAAACAAATGACTGGCAAGGTTCAGAATGTGGAGCTCCTAACGACAGTGTGTTTTTGGTTTGGAGATGTTTTTAGAAGACTTACTTCAGAGTGGGTCCTGGAGAGCGGCTGTATATAAAACAATAGTAGCTGTCAGAAAGGGTGAAAGGTGATGTCATGGTGATGTCATTGTGGGTGCCGGCTAACAAATAATCATTCAAGAGTCAACTCACAACTGTAAGAAGTTCTCTTGAAACGTTAGACTTGAGGTGGTTCTATTTTTAATTGGCACAATTTCTTCTTTTCTTTTCTCATTCAGTGTTATTTTTATCCCAAGTTATGATCCCTAAAAGTCCCAAAGTAGGTTTGCATAATTCCACGTACCACATGTAATAAAACGGGTTGGATATATCAACAGGTTTGCTCCTCTGTCTAACCTATGTTAAGCTATTAAGGAATTATCCATATACATTTTATGATTTGAGCAGTAACATGTAAAGAAGATACACATTTAGTCCCCAGTATCTGGATACTTTTATAGCTCTGATAGGAAGTTTCAGTGGTGAGTGTAAAGCTACTGCTGCTTCACTTTACTGTCAATGCCCTGAAGCAATGATCCTGGCAAAGTGATTACAGAGGTGTGGGTGGCACCACTATAGTTAAGTCACACATGCATTTGTGAGATCGTCTATATGTTCTATGAGTCTGTTTATAAAAGTACACTGGCTGCTGTGGTTTTCCGGCCTGTGCCTTAACGGGCCTTTTCTTGTGGTCGGCACATGTGTGTAATTTAAACAGGGAACCAAATGGAGCCAGGAGCGGGTTTCCTCTCTCCCACACTGGCATGAACGTACCGCCCGAATACGCTTAAGTGATGTTTAGTTCAATCAAAGTTTTCTCCTTTCTTGGCCACATTGCTTCCGAGTTGTGGCACACATCATGAAGGCAACATCTGATTGTACTCACTGCAAACTTTGAGGCGAACAAACACAACTAATTACTAAACATTTATCTTTGCCGCCATTGTGATGAGATCTAATCAAGCATCCACTTTGTTTCCCATCGCAGTGGAACACAACGATCGTCACTACCAGCAGCCGCTTCAGAGGGACTTCAGATTTGACTTGTCCAGATTTCCAGAGGGAGAAGCCATCACCGCTGCAGAATTCAGAGTCTACAAGGATTTTATTTATGAACAATATGAAAACGAAACCTTCATCGTTAGCATCTACCAAGTCCTGCCCAAGTTAACAAACAGGTACAACATTCACAGAAAGATCGTGGTTTTAAACTTTCTTATATAGATGCATAACACACATATAGACCTAAATATTCTCCCAGCTAACAGAAGCAAAATCTATTGGCCTGTGGTGCTTGGCAAAACAGTAAAATAAGCTGATATTTAGATATTATTAAAGATTAAAGATATTATTCAGCCCCTGATATGTGATAATTGTCAGTTGAAATGACTTTAAGGGCATTTGTACAGTTAGTTTTCTGGAGCCAATGTGCAACAAATAAAAATAAGGCTCAAGAACTTTGTGGATCTTTGCACATTTCTTGCAAAAACAGAAAAACTCATCTGCTATTATAAACGAGGACATGCTTAATGACACGATTCTTGCACTAACTCCATAAAGTTTAATTGCACATCACCGGTTTAATGCTAAGTACCGATGGCTATTTACAGGATTTTAAATGGAAAGTAGGGTGTGGACAGTCTATTGTCATTCATAGACAAGACACAGACATATTCAAACACCGCTAAATGGTACAGATACTAAAAGTTCACAATTTTAAAACAAAAAAGACAAACTGCCCTCATGACCATAGCGTTGCCGTTGTGGGACCACACAGATAATGGACGTATTATTTTGGATTGTTTATTAAACTATATTTTAAGTCACATGACACTTCCCAAACACGCCACACACATTGATATGTTTTTATACCTTTCATTTTGCAAGAATGAAAATAATTGCTTCAAAATGGTTAAATATTTCTTTATGTTATGACAGAGAAGGAGGGGGGTTCCAGGGGTTGCACAAAGTGGGTGTCAGGTGACCACTTCTAGCTGACGTGAATCTCCCGAGTTATTTAAAACTTTGCTAGTTCAGTGCGAGCGTCGGTGGTGATAATTGCTGTAATTCTCTCTTCCCACAGCCAGAGAGAGCTGTTGCTGCTGGAGCAGAGAGAGATGTGGGCCAATGAGGATGGGTGGATGGTTTTTGAGCTCACGGCCTCCAGTAACCTGTGGCTCCTCAATCCTGAACACAACCTGGGTCTTCGCCTGGTCCTGAAGGACAGCCACGGTCTGTAGGGGCGATTGTGAAGTCAAAAGGGGAATTATTTGGGCACAGTAGCTCACTTATTACAGTATATTATAATAACAAAGAGCAAACATAGAATTGGTAATGATAAATTCAACTTAAGCATCAAAAAAAGCAAGAGGCTGCTCTCAAATAAGGCATAATTATATAACTGTATATGTGCAAATAAAAGTAAAATACTAAATATATCTCAGCTGTACAAGTTGGTTATGATTGACATGACATGGTACTATCTACTACATAAGGGTGAGATGTTGTACAGTTGTATGGATAAGAAAGTAGTCCTGTATCTCTCACTCTCACGGATGATGCAAGCGACTATTAACAGACTGTAAAAAAAATAAACCTCATTATCCCTGTCCTATGAATTGATGCCTTCATTGATAATGGGTACACACATATTTTAAGTGTGCAGAAAAGTATACTCAGTGGTAAAGGGATATAGTATGTTTTTTTCATTCACATCAGTTTACATATTTTTCCATCATTAGAAGGTCTCCAGGCCATAAAATAACAAATGAATGCAGCAACAATAAAAAGCACACATGTTTTTTGAATGGCTCAAGAGGTTTTTCTCGCTCTTATTTTCAATAGTGGTGACTGCGGTCATATTAGGAAGGATGAAAATATGCTGCAGACATGTTTGTTGTAAGGCCCCTGTGGTCAGTGGAGATTCCTGTCTCACTCTGTTCTGATGCAGGCCACAGGAGGAGCCCGGCTCTGCTGGGGCTGGTGACTGGTGGAGGGTCCCAGGACAAACAGCCCTTTATGGTCGCGTTCTTCAAAGCCAACGAAGTGCGGCTGCGAAATGTCAGATCAGCCCACAGGGGGCGCCACTCCCACCGCAACAAACCACAGAGGACAGTGCAGGATGCTCTGAAGGCAGTGGAGGCTGCAACAGGTGAGTTCAAAGAAACAGAGTCAGTTCATTTCCAGAGGTTTAATCACTCACATCTTGAGTGACTAAACGTGTAACTGAATAGTCGTTGTTCATATTGTACTTTTGCCTCATGTTCACTGTGACCATGTTGTTAAAATGTTCTTGCATTTTGTTGAACTTCAGAAACACTTGGCTTTTCCAAAAATGGATGTCAAAAACATGAGCTATATGTCAGCTTCCGAGATCTGGGATGGCAGGTACGGGATTCTTAGGAAGCAATTTTTAATTGATTATTTCTGTATTTCTAATCAAATTATTTATTTATCATTATCTTATTTCTTTCAGGATTGGATCATTGCTCCAGAAGGCTATGCAGCATATTACTGTGAAGGGGAATGTGCTTTCCCTCTCAACTCCTACATGAACGCCACAAATCACGCTATCGTGCAAACTTTGGTAAGTCATCAACAATATAGGAATATCATCTTTTTCCCCGATCCTTTAATCTAACACAATTAAATTATACTTTTTGACTTTGATTTATTTTAAGGTTTTAATTGTCTAACTCTAGGTACACTTCATAAACCCTGGGACTGTACCCAAGCCTTGCTGTGCACCCACCCAGCTGCACGGCATCTCCGTGCTCTACTTTGACGACAGCTCCAATGTCATCCTCAAGAAGTATCGCAACATGGTGGTCCGGGCGTGTGGCTGCCACTGACCCCACCCGACTCTCTCCACTAGGGGGAGAAGTTGAAGAGTCAAAAACACGAGCAAAGACAAGCACTATTTTTTATTCAGCAAGTTTTAGTTTGCGGCCAGAGAAATACTGTTCTTTGCTCATGAATGTGTGCATTAAAAAGACTGAAGACTTGTATATAAACTGATGACCCATGCACTAAATGATAATGTGACAGAACAAATATACAGTATATTACTGTAACTGTGTGCAGGGTTTTGTTTAGCCATGTGGGCTGAACATAGACAAGTTTAATTAAACTACTTTTTCTAATTATATTTTGCATAATTTTTTAAAACATAATTTTTTAAAATGTTTGCCAATTCTTTAAACGTATCTAAAATTGTGTGATTGAAGATAAGTGTGTTTGCTGTTCTTAAATGGAAAAATGGAAAAAGCTTCATAACCTGAGGGGATTTCTTTATTATCTCTAAGTCTGGGATGCTCAGCACAAGAGGCTCAGGCTTTAATGCATAAAACACAAAGCTTCTCAATCAATCCAAGTTTACAAGGCCATTCACTGTCGCATCTCTTAGAAAAACATCAGTTATCGCTTCAAAATCAAAGTCTGATTCCAAACAGGATAATTTTCTCCCAGTGCATTTTCTCCTTTTGTGCTCCCAGTTTTGTTAAAAAAAAAAGAGGTAGATTTGTTTTTCAACAAACCAAGCTTGGCAAAAAAGGAAAACAGGTACATTTTAGATTACAAAATAATTTCAACAAGAATAAGCCCGTAAATAAAGTTCCAATATATTTCATTTGGTGTAGAAGTTGTAAGAGTGATTGTGTCAACGGGGGCACAACCTTTCGTGATTTTCATTCCTTCAGCAGTATTATGTGATGAATGGTGTCCAGCCGTTCAGTTGCATGGATATAAAGTGCTAAGAAGACATTTGAAAACACTGTGTGGTCATTTTACATTTGACAAACATTTATCAGACGTCTTTGGAGCCCGGTGATCAGTTGGGGGCTGAAGAGTGCCGTTTGCGCCCCTCTTCAGGTCTTCTGCTCTCCCCAGAGGGCGGTGCCTGAGGGCCTGGGAGCGGCAATGGTTTTTCACACCTGTTTGTCCAGCCGGGTGGGGTCTCTGGCTCCTGGGAGGCTGAGTCTGGGAGGCACGGAGCCGAGAGGGGGGTGAGGGCCAGGCAGATGTCCCCCACACAGAGCTGCCGACACTGCAGGCCACAGAGACGGGCTGTCCTCTGGGGGCTACATGAAGACCAGCCCTGACCCCGCACAAAGAAGGGATACTCTAGGTGCACGTCCACCAGCTCCTGCAGGAGAGGACAAATGATCATTTAATAATGCATTTATGGACTTTGAAATAATCCTTTGTAGGAGCTTTTTATGAATTGTGCAAATCATGGAAGTCAAATCTGAAAATCTTTTAAATCTTTTTAACTAGACTTTTTGTTGTTCACTGAAATTACTGGTGCAAAACTTTAATGAATGCTTGTCCTAATAGTGATACAGGCCTAAAACCAAAAGGAGGAGTATCTCTTAAGTTTAGTTTAGACTTAGACAAATACGATTATTACAGAGTTATTATTGAATTATTACAGGGATGATGCAGTTTACTCACCTGAGAGAGCGGCTGGTGCAGGAGGAGGAGCAGGCGGCACACAGAGGGAATCTGCTCTGAGGGACAGATTCTCTGCACGGTGCAACAGCTGAGGCGTAGGTCTGGACAGGCCATTGCGCCCAGCAGGAAGTCCTCTGTCTGCAGGCTCTCCACCCGCTGCAGACGCCCGTCCTGTAGCTCCACCAAAGACCCTGCTTCAAAATGTGGTAGGAGCCAGGGCAGAGGGCGGAGAGCCTGGGGCTGGGCTTGACCAGAGGCTCGCACTGGGACACTTCTCACTGTCAAGTTTTCACTAAAGGGAACTTTGAGAACGGGGTATGGAGAGGGCTTAGTTTGCTTGTAAAACTGAGGACACAGAAGCAAAAAGTCAACTTACACACATGCACACACAATCTCATAAGCTTATACACTATGTAAAAAAGTGAAGGCTAATACTGTATTTGCCTTCACTCAGAAACAAGTGACTGAAACATAAGTTAATTCTTTTGTTTCTTTTATGTAAGTGGTGCTTTTACACATAAAAATTGTACTTACATATTTTGGTGATGCTAGTTTTATGTTTTCCAGTGCAGATATGTTTGGTGTGAGCTCTTTTCTGCCCACATACAGGCCATTATTCCTTCCATTCATTTCCTTGTCTGCGTGTTGTAGTTTGCTTTCCCAGTGAGGAGCGTTCTGCAGAGACACAGGTGTGGGCTGTACATATTTGGAGGGTCCAGACAGGTGAGAGTGAACCCGATCAAAGTGGAATGGACTCCACGACGGCAGAGAATGAGCATTGTTCAGCTCTGTCCAGTGTTGATAGTCTGTGAATGCTGATAGACCGTGTGGTTTGATCCTGGCAGAGTGGTGTGACAGTGAATGGCGAAATGGCCGCACCCGCCTTGGGACAGGCTGGAAGAGGCTGCTGTGTCTTTTATATGGATATGGGGCTTTAAAGACAGCACTGTCACACCGTGGACTGTGGGGAGGTGAGTCTGGTCTCTGGTCCCTCTTCTTTAGGGGAAGACTGTCTCTATCAGACAACAGGGGAGGGTATAAGGAGAAGCTCATTCTGCTGACACTCAGCTGGACTCAGTCTGCAGTCATTTAGGATTTCAGCAATGCTGAAGTTTGAATTCCCCTAAAAATAAGAAGAGATGCTTTACATAATGCTGCAGGTCACTAACCCAAAATGCAACACAACATTGTTGAACTGCTCTCACCTGAGACCAAACACCTACACAAGCATCATGCCATGAGTGCACAGCTAGAGTCATATAATGTGGCTCTTGTAGCCAGTAGAACCATTTGCTCCACTACATGCAACAAATTAAGGCCTTCAGTGATGTTGATGGGGCTAAGATAAAGTGTTGCTATGGTAACAAAGTACAGCTCAGTACAACTGATGATGCGAGAAGCAAAGCAAGAATATTGAAAACTAAATAAGAAGGGTGGGAGTGGAGCTACATAGGTCACATTTGTATTCTCAGTTACTCTGGCCTCTGGAACATAAGTGATGAACATAAGTGATGAACATAAGTGATGAACATAAGTGATGGACATAAGTGATGGACATAAGTGATGCGACACCTTTCTGCTGACCTCCTCATAGGTCTTACTCAAGACTCACCAATGCTAAAGTGGGCTAAATATAAGCAACTCTCATAGCTGCCAGGTTTTACACTCATTAGATTCAGCAGACATAACATAGTGATGTAATGACTAAAGTATAGCTTCTTAAAATACACATCTTACCTGGAGAGATGATTCCCGTTGCCATATGCCTCACCATTCTGAGCTGAGCTTACTGAGCTTACCCTCAAAGTGATGCTTTAAAAGTCTATTAATAATAACACCCATGGAAATTCATTCAAATGTTCCCGTCTGGGTCTTTAGTCAGTATGATCAGATACGTCTGGTTTGTCACCTTATGAGGTCATCTGTTAACTACAAGCTCATGTTATGCAAACTAAATGTATACTGCAGGTGTGAAGGACTTTTGAATATGATTCTCGTCTAGTTTGTCTGATGTCATCTATGGAGGTGTTATTACATCTGAGCCAATTAAATTACTTAGAAAAACAAGAGCATTTGCATTTCTCACCTAGTACTTTGGCAGACATTCAGGTTGCTCCATCCATTCTTGTCTCTTCCACTCAGACATCTTCAGACATGTTTCTGCAGACAGCTGCTCCTCCGCACACCTGTCTGGTTCCTGTGCTCCCTGTTTGCAGGTGAAATAAGCAGAATGAACATCCAGACAGGCTCAGTAGACACTCCTCTCTCTCTCTCTCTTTCCTCCTACTCGCTTTTTACATTTTGCACTCCCACTCTCCTCAGCCAGTCCTGTTAACCTTTCTGAGACACAGCTCACAGCACAGCTCTGTTTTCTTCCTCCCTGTTTCTATCTGCCAGTCGCTCACATCTGAACCTGTTCACCTCGTATGATGGCTGCTGGGCTCTCAGCCTCTCCTTCATTTCAAATCACCTTCCTCCACTCATATTCCTCTTCTCTATAGCTCGCCACAGTTGGGAGTATAATTAGAAATGAGACTGCCGTGCCACTCCTCAGCTGATGGTAGGCGTACAGTACAACTGCCTGATGGCTTTGGTGCTTTGCCTTGTGTACTGAGGGTGGCAAACACTTAAGATCAGCCTGGACCCAAACAAAAGCATGTATCATGATTAAAGATGCAGGGAATCTCAACTGAACAATTGTACTTATATACATATATATTTTAAAAGGCAACAATGCCACTAGGTTTATAAATAATCTAATTCAATCCACCACTTTATCCAAAAAATTGCATCAAACCAACATTGTGTAGTATAATTGTATAATGTGAATGAGTAAAAGTCATACAGAACTGACCATAAGTATCATGGCCACTGAGCATCCACTGGTCCAGGTGATATTAAACATGTGTGACTGAAGCCTCATCCCTGTGCTGTATACAAATGTATCTCACATTATTAATCTGAGAATTAAAAAGGAAAACATATGATGATATAACATATGAACATATCATTAAAATGCCATTTAGCAGTAATTTAAATGGTTAATTATGGCAAACTGCACCTGATTTGTGTTTGTTTGTTTGTTTGTTTGTTTGTTTGTTTGTTTGGTTGTTTGTTTGTTTGTTTGTTTGTTTAAAGTATTTGAACATCAGAAGTTTATTGAGCTCAAAGTGATCAGTTCCACATTAACCTCATGCAGTTAAGTTAAATATCTTATGAGATATGTTTTCTCAACTGTCTCAGCTGTTGTTTCTTATTTTCAGGTCTGAACACATGAACTCGGCCTATTGTCTCATAGTCACATGAGAGTCACTTGAGCGAGTCATTGATTTTTTTTCTGCCCTCAGCAGGTAAAGCCCCAGGAGCCCATCTGACTCTTTGAAGAGGGTTTCTCACTTTGAGTCATCAGTGTTTCCTCTGCCCACTCGCACTCTCAGTGCCTCTTATGTACTACATAAAACACACAGGATTCACATTCACAGCAGGTTAAGTTTGCACTGTGCAGTTGGCCACAACTTGGCCACAACTGCACTTTTGCACAACGGCACAAAACAAAACAATAAAATAAACTAGAAAAAATGAGAAAGAAAGAATAAATTTTGGAAAAAAAATATGTAGCTTAAAAAACAGAAATTACTATACACTGCCCACCAAAATAAAATAAATCAATAAAATAAAAAATAAAAAAAACTTTTCTACCTCTTGCTTTTTTTGTCTTTTGTCTGAAATGTTAAATTCATCAATTGATGATTTATAACTCAACTCAACTATTCCTGGTTAAGAAAAAAAAAACAACAAAACAACATAACTTGGGTTAAGAGTCTCCTGCTTGTCTCCTGCTTGTCTCCTGTTGAGTTTGATGTTGTGAACATTGAAACATGTAAGAAGCTACACTGAACAATTATAATAAATTCCTCACCTGTGTGTTTATAATGAAAACAAACTAAATCTTACCTTAAAGGGCCTATATTACACAAAATGGACTATTGTGACCTTCTGTCATGATCTTGTTACCTCCTCAAAAACACCTGGAGTTGTGTTTTGTTTCATTCACACACATTTTGTGTAATGCTACATCACACTACATCACACTACATCACACTACATCACACTACATCACACTACATCACACTACAACACACTACATCACACTACAACACACTACATCACACTACATCACACTACATCACATTACATCTCCAAAGCTCAAAATGCTCGGTTCCACATTGTGAGGTCACAAAGGTCATTTTCAGATTTATCTTTTGTTCACTACATTGGCAATTCCAGGACTGAAATGATCCGAATGACTCTGCTGAAGGTGTATGGAGTTTAAAAACACAGTGGAGCTTTATTACCACATGACATTTGAGAGAACAGATTAAATATGATTAAATATGCAGATGTGTAAATGCAAGAAAACAAAACTCCAGGTATGTTTGTGATGAGGAAACAACACTGTAACGTAGATTAGAAAATACTACAAAAATAAAAAGGCTCCTCATTTTTTGGCACCTACATTTTTACCAAACCCCAACTGGCCAAACCGCTGTAGTTGTGAGCGGGCACCACCAGAGGGCGCCCTGAGCGTTTGAGTTGCTTTGCAAATAACGAGCAAACCCATCAGGAGTAACTACCCTATTATATGATTATGTTTTATTTAATTTAAATCAATACTAATGTCCAGTAGTTGAGAGGAATAAACCTGTGTCGTGTGAATCTGTTCATTTCTGTCCTGTTTTACCACATTTCCCTATGGAAGGAGGCTAAGGGCACTCACTGGACTCAAAAAGGAACCTAGAGTAAGACCTCCAAGGACCATTAAAATAAAATAAAATAGCCTATAAACCAAAATACATTTCTTGAGAGTTCATTATCCCAAAAAGAAATCCCACCTCTAGTTTGTACATGAGGTCTTTGCTATCAAGAAATCAGCCATATTCTTACTCCCATGCATCACCATTCAAGGCAAAGTGTGACTGAAGTGCCTTGCTTAATGACACACAAGCACAAGGTGTGTCACAATGTGGAGACCAAGATCTGTATATTGTATTATGAAGAGCTGCCTTCCTTGTTGCGCCCAAAATTCCTCTATTTTTTTAAACAACCAAGTATTTTAAAGTTCAGATATGGGTTAAAACCGGTTAAGGAGTGTAACTATGGAATGATATGAGCTCTATTCTACTTAAGATAAGATAAGATAAATTTATTGTCCCCAGAGGGAAATTTGTCTTGGGCTCACTGCCCGCAGCTGCACATGCACATACAATAAACACACACAACATCAAAATGAGAAACAACAATAGTCTAAGATTCACAAGATTAAAGATTAAAAAAAGGACAATTCCTGTTGTCCTGTTAATCACTGGCACACAGACATATATAACATATATCCAACATGAGAAAAAATGCAACACTTTGCACAACAACTTAAAAAACCTAAAATACTATGTTTTGCTTTGTTTCCAAGAGTTATTTAAAAGGGTCACTGAATTTGGCACAAATGAACATTTGTATCTATTTGTCTTAAAGTGATGTGCTCTAAAGCGCCTGCCCGATGGGAGCATCTCATATTCTCCATTCAACGAGTGCAGAGGGTTACCAATGATTCGTTTGGCCTGAGTGAGGACAGAATTCTGAAAAATCTCTTGGAGAGAAGGAAACTCTTTACTACCAATCACTTTCATGGCCTTACTCACTATTTTTACAAGTTTAGATTTACATTTACATTACTTATTTAGGTCTCTAACATGTATTTTTAAAAATGCAGAATTAGTTTTGAGATACCTTAGCTCTTATCTCAACCATTAAAGTAGCCTGGACATTTTTACTTATTGCATCACTAAACTCAAATTAAACCCCCAGGAAACTCAAGCCACACTCATAGTTTGCAATGCCACAAAAATAACAAAGCCATGCGTTTGCTCCTCTTAGGTATTGCACTGCACAGTTACACAAGCCCCTCCCCGGCCGAGCCCCATTGGTCAGACCGTCCTCTCCTCTTGGACACTAACTTCTCTCCTCTCCTCATCAGCCGCTGAGGGAGTCACTCTGGAGGAGCGTTTTTTTGGAGAGGCTGCGCCGAGGAGCTGGAGACATGACCACCGCACTCCGGCTCATTGATCATCTGATTTTCCTGTGATCTTCTTGACAACATGAGCTCCAACACACACCCGGCAAGTGAGTATAAAACGAGATCGGAAAGCCCCCACTTACAAACAATAGAACCATTAACAGTTTGAGCATATTTTCTCATGGCAATTTAAACGCTCACTGTGCAAATTAGAAGTGAAAATGCCTGAAAATGAATGTGTGTGGATCTTCTATATGGAATTTCTTGCTTTCTTGACCCTTGGACAATGCTGACATACTTTTAGAAGTGTTAGATAATAGATATACATAGTGCAATAGTTAGAGGCAAACTATTAATATGCCTTTTAATAGCTGTCATTTTAATTTTAACATTAATTGAAATGTTCTGTTAAGCTAGAATGGGCTGATTTGTATTCCTTTCTTAATGTAAACTACTGTAAATTGGCTGAAGTACTATTAACACATATTTCTTGTATTAGGTCATGCTCTCCCTGTGATGTATTTTGGAACCACACGGTGACACTTGTAGGTCATTAGCACGACTTCCAACTTTAATTCCCTGTTCGCACTGACCCACTAAGTCCCGAGGCACGAGCTGGACGGCCCTAAAACCTATTTTCAAGTCGCTTCAGCTGATAAAGTTTTGACGTGTTTAGTTAAATGGGTCTTATAAGAAGTTACAAATACATATATCCATTGCTTTTGATCAGTTTAGACCAGGG
>JACN01016850.1:0-17209 GCA_000787155.1 Scartelaos histophorus | reverse complement strand
CTGAAAGAAAAGACATGAAATACTTGCTAAAGTAAAAAGAAATATGATATCCTATGTACAGTACTAATTTTCCTATAGTAAAACAACATACTGAATACTGAGATTTCAACATATCACATTATTGATTATAGGCTTGAACATACATCTATTTAGAGTAATATTCAGATTATTCTTCAATCCTTGGTGAATATCATCTTAATCCTTTATGAAATATTCAATTTCCATTCAGCTTGTTCAATCAAAACCACATCTACCTCCCAATAATATTGATCTAGTTTTTCTGCTATACCATATATAGTCATAGTATTTTAAGGCCTTGTAGCTTTCTTTCCCCCTTAAATCACAGGCAGTACTGCATGTCAAACATCTATTTCTCAGATTCACAGTTTGTGCAACAGTGTGATTTTATGTGAAGAACAAATGACGATGCTCCAGGTATTCTTTTCTATTTTGAAAATTGCTAATCCATTATTATTTCAGCAATAGAACTCTTTGCATTGTTACACATTAAAGCATTTTCTTTCTTTGAGCTCTGCTTTTTAGTGCACAGTGAGATTGGGCTATACCTCTGATGATCACTAGTAAAAGCGAAATTTACACCTCAACAAAATTTACTGCTCCCTCGAATGTGATACTGAAGCAATTAGTGTCTGCAAGATTGGTGGCATGAAAAATCCTCGCACTATACCTCAGAGCCAATACAAAGGCAATGCATCTTGATTTTTATGGTTGGCATTGCTTATTCAGTGTTGTTTGGTGTTACTTGGTAAGACTCAGTAGGGAATTACCATGACAAGACAATAAATTATTCCTTTTTAGCACATAGTCTACCAATAAAGAGTCCACTGTAGAACAGCACTACCCAACAGGTAATATCAGCAAGACTCCCAGGGGTAATATAGTTGTTTTGGCAATGAAATAAAAGAAAAACCCACCTAAAAACCTCATTGTAGTGTCTTAATCCATACCTTTGCAGTGCATGCTGCAATACACAGCACGTAAATCACAAGTTACAATTGGTCTATAATCTATCATTTTGACTCAACTACTTTTAAAAATTTGTAATTCTCAGTTGTGGATCATTAAATAAAAATTGGTTGCTGGTTCACAAACAAACAAACAAACAAACAAACAAACAAACAAACAAACAAACAAACAAACAAACAAAAACTCCATAACACAGTTGTTTTAAGTCCGAAAAGGCCAATTAAAACATACGATTCTGCTAAATGTTTAAATAACTTATTGGTTTATAACACTTCAGAAACATAGGAAACATTATAGGCCTTGTCCTTAGTTAACATGTAGCTAATTATCCCTGAGCAAAGCTTTAAACATTGTTTTTTTTTTTTTTTTTTTTTTTTGAAAGCCTTTGAGCAAAATGAATGAGGATGGTCGGCAGTCACTGTCGTATTCCACTACTGTACACAGGAGAGAAGAAGCTTACAGTCTGTTTGCCACTTTGACAATAAACAAACAAATAATGTTTAAAAATGTCTGAGTGTGCAACTTTCTAAAACATGTACTGTATAATATTGACTTAAGCAGGATATAAATTATAGCCTCCCACGCCCCACTCCCTAACCACATTATCAATCTTAGTTTGTGTCAATACACTGGAGCTGCTGTGCATTACAGCCCTCACCAGCAGTTTCTATTGACAGGTTTATGAGTCTGTTTGCAACACTTATATCATTCTTTGAACAATAATAGGCCTGAATATAAAGTAAGGCCTAAAATAGCACAGGCACTTTTTGCAATTTTTTTCTTGCTAGTGTTATCAGTCCTTTTGCAGCCAAAGAAATAGGATGACATTACATTTTTTTCTTTCTTTTTTTTCAAGTGGCATGATAAACAACCCTTGATGTCAATGTGTAGACTTGTTCTGTGAAGGACACCAAACACATGAGGGTGCATTGTTTGCTATGGGATTATTTGGACGCCTGTAAACTATAATCTACCAGCCAGTTGAGAGAAGAACTTATATCATTACACAATAACGAAATCCCTCTGTCTGGAATACATGTGTGAACCGAGATAGGCAGTTGTAAAGAGAAGGGTGGAGTTGGGGAAGACACTGTTGCACGGATTGTCTTACAGGCTTATCCCAGTAGACGGTAATGCTTTGTGATCCGTTTATGTATGAAATAGAGTCCGTGGCGGTTTTAATTTCAGCTTAAAGTGGCATAAAGATGCTCAAGGTCTGTCGGGATGTGATGATTTAGAGGCTTTCTTTGTGGAAATAAACCCTATTGTGCCCCTCATCTGTTGGCTCAGGGAGTAGTTTATTTCAGAGTGGAGGTGACACACAGTGAAATAATGAGCACTTAGCGTAATGGGGAAAAAAATGAAACTTGGTAATTTGTTTATTTTCCACAAGTCGACGGCATGAGGTTTGGAAAAAGTCTGTGATTTTAAACTGGTGGTAAGGAGTACAGACATCTTTAAACTCTTTAAACTTAAATAAGAGGTCATTGCGGGACATATTTACAACATTTGGGGACACATTTATAACATTTGGGCAATGCATCTGTAAAATTATTTGTGTTGGGGGTTATTTTTTGAAATATAATGTTTTTAAATGCAAATGTTTGTGCTATTTTTTACCCAAATTTGGCAATGCAAACAAAAATGTAGGTCAATGAATGCAACAAACTCAATAGCTCACAAACGGTGCTGTCAATCAAAGTCCCCATGTGTAGAAGAATATTTTAAAATATAGTGTTCTTGGATACCCTTACTTTTGTAAACTGTGATAGACAGGAGCACAATGCCTTTGGACAAAACAATCACGTCTGATGCGCTCTATCTTTCTGTATTTCTTCCTAAGGTTAGCTCTGAGCACTTTCTCCAGAATGAACACCACCACCAGCAGCTCATCGGATGAGTTTTTCCAGGCCACAAACCATGCAGAACAGACCTTCAGGAAGATGGAGACCTACCTACAGCACAAGCAGCTGTGTGATGTGCTCCTGATAGCTGGAGACCACAAGATCCCAGCTCACAGGTGATAAAGAACTTTGATGCAAGTAATTACATTGTGCATGAGGAGGAGCAAACCAATTGGCACTCTTCATTATGTTTAGTCAGTAGGAAACTAAGGCGATGTTTCTATCTATCTATCTACACACACACACAGTTTCTTTAATCTGCCAGATGATTGAGTTACGATATTTTGCAATCTTTATTAAAAATACTGATGGTTGCATTTAACAATTTTCATAATTTCTACTAAGACCTAATCATAATCCATGCACATATAAAATAGCAGCAATTTTATATTAATGCTATATACTGCAGTTTCTTAATCTGCCAGATGGTTTATATAAATTATGTAACTTAATTAGGAAGCGGATGGCTAAAGCTATTAGCCGCAGTACATGGGGTAAGGCCATAAATTACACCCTGTTGTCACACGGAGAGAAATATAAGATGGCAGCTTGATCACAGCTTGATTAATGACTATGTTCACTGCTGTAACATGTCATTTAGATATAAGATACATCTGCTTTGATTACCATTCATGAAAAGCAAGAGCAATAATTTATGGCTGCTTTCTCTGCAGACTGGTGTTGAGTGCTGTGTCGGACTACTTTGCCGCTATGTTTACCAGTGACGTCAGGGAGGCCAAACAGGAGGAGATCAAAATGGAGGGAGTGGACCCAGAGGCGCTGCGGTCATTGGTCCAGTTTGCCTATAGTGGTGAGTTATGACATATAAATCAATATTCTTTACTTACTGCTTTTACATGCTCGTTAATGTAATGGTATATTTATAATACTTCTAAAATCGTCATATTTTTACAAATGCAGTATTCTGAAGTGTGTCATTTACCAGTAAGAAATCAAAACTGACACTACAGAGAAAGGTCTACTGCACAGTTTGAATCTTTGAATTATATATTATTATATACACAATGATCCAATTGCTATGAAATTGTCTTGAGCAATAGGGATGAGAAAAGATCTCATGCCCCATATCTCACGAGACAAAATTGGCACAGGATTGGGCACACAAGAGAAGAATGATGTAGTGTGATTGGACATGGTTTACATTTGGATTGGATACATATTGTTGAATTACATCTCTTACATATCCAAAAAGCAGTACTAGAATGGAAATAAAATATTACAATCAAATATTAAATCAAATAAATAAAAAATAAAATGAACTGAATGGTGAAATGTATATATTAGGAGTTATTATTATTGTCTTATTCTTATTCTTATGGCCCCGGTCTTGTATCTTGTCTTGTGGACATTGTGCCTCATACCATCCCTACTGAACAGAGTTCTGTACCATTATTAATAATTTTGTCCTTGACCCATCTTTGGCACATCATTCCCATTAAATAAACACATATATACATACATTCTGTAGTCAGTAACACACCCTATACAGTATTTCACTTTGGGACAGTCCTACAGCTGACATATTTTCAACAGTCTAATCCTCAGCACAATAACTACCTACTTTATTGCAAGTAAAGGTTTCCAACAAGAAATTTGAAATGCATTACCTTCCCCCCTTGGTGACGCTCAGGCTATATCCACCTGTCAAATGACTATATATTTCGCTTGCCCTGACATTGCAGGTGTCCTTGAGCTCAAAGAGGAGACCATCGAGAGTTTATTGGCAGCGGCATGCCTCCTCCAGCTTTCACAGGTCATTCAGGTTTGCTGCAACTTCCTGATGAAACAGCTCCATCCCTCAAATTGCTTGGGTATCCGCTCATTTGCTGACGCCCAGGGCTGCACAGACCTGCTCAACGTGGCTCATAACTACACCATGGTATGAAGGTTTTATATGGGGCTGCACTAGCAGCTGGGGTGGGATAAATTATTTATTTTCTAATAAGGAATGACTCTATTGAAGTGTTTTTTCATTGTATTGATGAAGGGAATTCACTGGTGCTAATTTAAAATGGACTTCCAATAATTGACCAGGAGTTTGTTTTCATCACAGTCATAACTGTCAGGAAAACAAACACTTGGTCTGAAAAAAGAACATAATAACATGCACTGTACTTTACTAAATAGGATTAATCATTGTAAACCATGAATATTTGGTAGATTTTGATGGTCTATAATCGGTGGAAAAAAATTTAATTCATTTTCTTTTCTTAAAATATATAAATAAATATATTTTTAAATATAGTGTTTGATATAATTTATTCTGCTTGTGAGTGTGCTTTGCAAGTATGACCACTTGACATATTTTATATTCATATAATTATGTTTGTGTGAAATGTCAATATGAATGGAAGTGTTTTGTGGTTTCCTTTCACTGCTTGCTTGTCACTCAGAAATATCACTCTGCATTGATTAAGGCACAGCTAGACTTGTGAAAATTGGATTTCTATATTTATATATGGCACTGTGAGGTATATTTGCATTAGATTAAGTTTCATGCGTGTATATGTCTGATAGTGTCAGAAGCAGCAGTGACAATGTGGTGCCTGTTATCTTCTGAAGGACATCTGCTGTCTGTTTACCAGGGCTCTGGAGGTTAATCTAATCATCAAGCTGCACAAAAAGGCTAACTTCCTGTTCAATCGCTCTAGTAATGAGAAGCAAGGGCTGAGGGCTTCCTGAAAGTCCATTCTCTGGGTTCAGGCAGAAAGAGTTTTGTTTTGACAAAGCCAGCCTTTCCTGTTTCAGCAGAGCAGCCGCCCCGCCCTGTATGTCTTTTTAGTACATTGTGACTTTTATTGCAGTTTCTGTGGTTACTGGAAAACATTGGAAAATTAATATGAACAATAGAGTTTAGGATTAAATGATGACACCTTTACATTTGGGACCAGGCTTTAAAAACTTCCATGAAGATAAATCAGAATGATAAAAATCGAGATAACTTAAAGCCATGGAAGAAGCTGCTGGATCACTGCCAGAAAAAGACATTTTTCACACTATAGCGTCAGATTACTTTGGAATGTAGAGCATTAAAATCTCTATTGGTTTAAAATTAGGCTAACTAAAAATTCTCTGAGATGTTATGATGCAAAAGCACAGCAGATCTGAATATTGTGAAAATAATTTCAATAATAAAATACCACAGCTACACATGAAGATTAATGTTTGACTTGGGCTAAAGAAAATTCTCACTATCTAATTTTTCTATTGCATAACCTACATACATTTCCATAAATCACTCTGAATGTCCAGGGTTCCAAGCTCAGAAACTTTACATTCTTAAGTTATTACGTACACAGGGTGAGGTTGTATTTTCTCCCTTTGGGCTGAATAACTGAAATAAAACAGTTTCTTCTAGAGCTGGAGATTTTGCACTGTGGCTAGAATATAACTTATATCCAAAACAGCTGCATTTGTATGTATCATCATCTGAAGACAACATTTTGAGGAAATTCACTTTTGTTAGGCTAATTTTAGTTGGCTTAGAATTTATAAATAACTGCCACAACTGTTAAGTAGTGCTTCTCTGTGTGCATTACCAAAATGAATCAATAAGTGTTCCTCATTTCATTAAAGCTGTCAGTGAAAACCTCTTAAAGCCTGTTCTGGTAATAGATCAGGGAAAGACTGGGTAATCCGGAGCAAGCATGTGATCAATAGTGACTTGTTATTTTATAATTGTTGCACAGCCAATAATGAGATGAGCATATCTGACTACATCCATGTATCCAAATCTTTTCAAAACACTAAACAAGAATAATATAGCCATAGAAGACCCTGGCAGTGTTTGATATTGCGCGTTAGTGTTGTAAAAAGGGACATTTTATAGTGAAGCAGCATTAATGGATTTGTCCTTGAAGTGTAGTAATACTGGCCGGGCTGCTGGCCAGTAAAAAGGCAGATCAATCTTTAGGACAGTAATGGAGAAGAGAGACAACAATGTTTTCACTAGGTGCAGCATTCTTGCTACAGTTATATTGTAGCTCATTAAAAAGGCTTAGAAAGGCTTTATTCTGTGATAACTAAACAGATGAAAACATGTCAACAAGCTGAGAAGAGACTTTTTTGGATTTGTTTTATGTCAGGTTTATTTGTAACATGCTGTTGTAGAGAATTAATCATTCTAATTGAACACACATTAAGCAAAACTGACTTTTTTGAGCTTTCAACTTCAACTTATACTTAACTTATACCATCTTATACTGTTGTCCCCTCATCAAACATACTTGCTGTGTTTTACTTCACTCATGCTTGATTCATTAAGATATTAATCCAGTAATTTCTTCTGGGCACTCCAAAATATTTTTAAGCCCATAGACCAACGGATTCATTTTATAGTCAAATTGTATTCATAACAGACACATGGCTCTGTAAGTTTAGTATCAAAGGCACATGAGGACTTCATCTGTTTACTTTGCCATGGTTCAATCCCACTGCTGACAGCAAGAAGAGCTCCAACACCTAAATGCCTCATAGAAAACAAATACCTAGTTTATAGTTTATTCCAAATGCAGCAGACTTATTTTTGTCTGAAAATTTACATTTTTTATCCAGAGGCGACCAAAATGTTGAAACTGTGTAGGTAATTAAAGTCACAAGGCACATGCATACTACTATGTGTTCTTTATAACCTCCCCTGGCATTCTGCCGCAATCCAGAGGCATGTGTTAGGATTTAAGAGTATGACTAAAGGCCCAAGGTCTAGGCCCATATGTCAGACTAAAGACACACAGACAGAATAATAAAATTCAACATTTGGATAATTTCTGGACAAGTTTGATACTATATGAATTTGTAGTTTACTGTTGTTGAGTGGACTTTAAATCATTGGAAAAACACAGAAGCTGTATATACTCAATCTTTTTTTTTCTCTCTCTAATATCTGTCTGTATCTGAGTTCCTTATCTTATCCCACCTATTCTCATTCACCCTTTTACCCTTCATCTGTGAAGGACACACAGGCAAACCAGAATCCTCTGTAATGACTGATGATTATCTGTCTCTTCTAGGAGCACTTCCTGGAGGTCATTCAGAACCAGGAGTTTCTGTTGCTCCCCACTGCGGAGATAGTGAAGCTGCTTTCCAGTGATGACATTAACGTGCCCGATGAAGAGACCATCTTCCAGGCGCTCATGCTGTGGGTGCGCTATGACGTGCAGCACAGACAGAGGGACCTCGGGGTGCTACTCTCCAACATTCGTCTCCCTCTGCTCCCACCGCAAGTAAGTTGTGTTCATGTGAAACCATCAAACAAAACATAAATTGAGTGTCAAATTCATTTACTATTCACTCCAAGAGTGTAGTACAATAAAAGTTTTTTTGTCAAGGAAAGTGTAATTTCTCATAGGCATGTCACAATAACACTTTTTGAATTGCAGTTTCTTTCTAGGGCAAGAGATGAAAAATTAAAATAACAAGATTATCCAATTGGCGGCACGGTGGCTGAGTGGCAACACTCACGCCTCACAGCAAGAAGGTTGCGGGTTCGATCCCCGGGTCGCCCGGGCCTTTCTGTGTGGAGTTTGCATGTTTCCTCCCCGTGTCTGGATGGGTTTCCTCCGGGTACTCCGGTTTCCCCCATCAACCAAAAACATGCAACACCCTATGAACAGTGTACAACAAGGGACCGGCGGGGAGTCCCTCCCTCCTGTGGGCTCACCACCTGCAGAGGGGGTCATAGGGTCTGGGTCTGGTGCATAGAGTAATGGGCAGCATGCTGCCCCCGCGACCCAGCCGGAGTAAGCGGGAGAAGATGGATGGATGGAAGATTATCCAAAAAAAAATCCAAATGTAGAATACAGTTAAAAATATGAGCTGCAATGAATAAATAGCAGAGTGAAATGCTTTAAAAAGATACGTCTGGAATGAATCACAGAAGTCTAGTCAGCAGAAATCTAATCATAGTACAGAAAAAAACCAACCCTCCTCTAGTACAAAGGAAAAGTACACACTATAATTATTGATCCCAAAAATAATTGTTCCATTTTTAATATATTCAATGATAAGCAAATATAGTAATTATTGTGACAGGCCTAATTTATTATAATGATTTACAATACAATACAATTTACAGTTGTTAATACATTTTCAGCCCCCTCCTAGGCCTGTATTGGGCCTGTAAGAGTTTTACGTGTTACATATTGTACTGGTGTTCGTACAGTTTTCAAAGTTTCCGAGCGTGCCCAGTCAGGTCAGGTGTGTCATTCTGGTCCTTCAGGAGATTTGAGGCTCCATTGTGTAAGTGCTGCCCTTGAGCTAAACGGCTCTGCTTTGACAGAAGGTATTTGTGCCTGGAGCAGTGACAGTCTAACAGACATACAAATTACAGCCATTCAAGCTCAAAACCTGACCTGATTTATTCTGAAGTCTTATGGATACATGTTTTTTTAAAATGTGGTGCTTCAACACTCAGAAGAAACCACTAGTGTGAAATTAAATGAAAGCAGCCTTCTGGAAGGAATGCTTTCTTGCACAATTACTCTATATAGATTCATGTCAGAGAAAATAGTCGTAGACATAAAGTTTGAGTCTAGACTGTCACTGTCATTAATGTTGGAAGGACTATATACATACAGGGATAATGATTACATTTAGTATAATTCTTATATTCTTATATAGAAACATGAACATCCAAAGTCTACTAAAAATGCCCCCGAGGTTCAAAATCAATCACGGCCTAATCCAGTGATGGTGTACTGTGCCTAAAAGCCAATAGATAAGAAAATGCCCAAAGGAGAAATAAAAAGAGAGAGAGATATCTTAACATGAAATGTTACATTTTGTTTTGAAAAGTGCCTAGAAGGCCAAATCTGTGCGGTCTTCCATGCTATTGGGGAACCAGACAGAAAAAGTGAGAGAATGTTTCTGAGAAATCTTGGAAATAAAACATGGCATAACAAAAAAAACATATATCATGTGCTCATATCTGTAAATGTAAAAATAATGTATAACTTATCTATAAATCTGTATCTAGCTTCTGGCAGATCTTGAAAACAACAAAATGTTCTCAGATGACCTTGAATGTCAAAAACTACTGATGGAGGCTATGAAGTACCACCTTCTGCCTGAGCGCCGGCCCATGTTCCAGAGTCCAAGGACCAAGCCCAGGAAGTCCACTGTGGGTGCACTTTATGCTGTAGGAGGAATGGACGCTACAAAGGGTAGGGCTGACCAATTATCCTCATAACAATATCTATTCATAATGTCTGTCTAACACAGGTTTGCTTTAGGTTTCACAACTATCGAGAAATACGACTTGAGAACCAACACTTGGGTCCAGGTTGGGGTCATGAATGGTCGTCGGCTTCAGTTTGGAGTGGCTGTCATTGAGAATAAGCTGTATGTAGTCGGAGGCAGAGATGGTCTAAAGACTACAAATATGGTGGAATGCTACAATCCAATCAGCAAAGTCTGGTCCACAATGCCTCCTATGTCCACACATAGACACGGCCTTGGTGAGTGAACAGACTTTTTGTACAGTATGACAGTTTTAATGGAAATGTTTGACGTCCTTTACTGCATTGTTGTGTTGTTCCTATTATGGGAATTCTTAGCTTGTGTATTTTCGTGTGGAGGTGTAAAGACGTTCCATAAAAGATGTGGCAAAATGACATAACAGGCTGAATTAAATGGCCTTACCCTTTGGCTATTTTGAGCCTCATTCTCATATAATGATATTTTGGTGATTTGATTCTGCTACAGGGTTTTGAAGAAAGCTGTTATAAAATTTTAAACTGTACAATCAGTGATGTCTGGTCTGGAGATAATATTTAGACAGATATTATTAAATTATTGTTCCCATTACAGTGGCCTAAAAGTGAAATTGTCATTTTAATTAAAAACAACAAAACAAATAGTTTCACACACTGATATAATTTAGTCATAATTTTCGATCTCTTGATATGTCTTTCATTAATCAGAAGGTTTGGTCCCTGATTCTGCTGTTTGTGTTGTTGGAGCTCTGAGTGTACACAAGCTGTGAGGATGTCACACTGAACGGTGCTAAAATAATATTTCTCCTCACCTTGGTTACTGGAGTTTGTAGAACAGATTTTGCTTGATCACGTTATTTGCTGCAGTACATGACCAGAAAAGCAGCAGGGTCTGTGCTTTGAAGGGTCACATCACAGCTGGCACTCTGCACAGAATCACACTTTCTTTTAAGATGGACTTTTGATATTTTCTCATTCCCTTATCAAAGCTCGGCAGTCTGTTCTGGCCCTGCTCCTCTTCTTTTTACCCTTCACTTGTCCAATAAATCTCATATCACACAGTCTTTTGATTTACAGTTGAAACAGGTCTGGGGCTAACAGAACAGGGGGATCTTGTCAAAGCGTTCAGCTCTGGCGCCCCGTGTGGCCAGACCTATCACTGTACATCACCTGGGCAGCCTTTCATCTTCTCACGCTGCAAATATGTCTCACTGCCTCGCTTGTGTCCTGAATATATTGAGTGAATTTGTGCAATCTTAGTGTCAACAAACACTCCCAACTGTGTGATTCATGCTGCTTGAACAGTGAGGAAAGACACGGCCAAATGCAGCTTTGTATTTAGTAAACACCCATTCCAGATAAAGTCTTCAGCACAAGAAGGACGTCTCTGACTTCCTAAAGCTCAAAGCAAACTGTATTTAACTGACAGTCGAGCGCTGTGCTGAAACTATTTTATATTTGTTCATCCAGCAGCATTTCTTCAGACCAACATCTGAAATATGAGAAAGAAAGAAAATAACAGATTCCAAAAATGTATTACAATTTCATTTAAAATACATATAATAATGAATTTTGTTATTACTATTGTTTTATTTTTGCCAATATATAAAAACATGTTAAAAGATGCAAAAAATCCAAGGCACTCACCGCTTGAAATAAAATGCCTTTATTAAATTACGGCATGTGAAAATGGACAACTTTAAAAGTCCTGACGCGTTTGAGCCTATGGTTTTCCTCAGGGGACAAACAGAATTCTGAGTGAATAATGTGTGTTAAATACAAGAAACCACCAATAGGTTTGCTCCACCTGGAAGAGAAGGTGGAGACTCACCTGTGGACACGACCTGAGACACTCCACAAGAGGGCAGTGTTAGAACCATGTGAGATCAAGGATATATACAATCTATAAACACTCAAATGTACACAACAATACAGAAATAATACATACAACTCAGTTATAAAAGTCTGTAATAGACAGTTATAAAAACACAGAGAAGTCCATATCTTCATTGAGCCCAGGATATTTAGTTGCCTGTAAATTATAAATCCATTGTTGTTGTTGTTTAAGTTTTTATACGGTTTCTGTTGTTGTTGTTTAAGTTTTTGAATACGGTTTCCTTTACGTAAAGAGTCTGATACATGATCAATCCCATGAGCCTGCAGATTTGATGGATTAGAGTTATGAAAGTCCAAAAAATGTCTGGCCATAGGGTAGTTTGTGTTGCCTGTAGCATATTTATGTTCAGCCAAACGGTCTCGCAGGCGCCTCTTGGTCATCCCAATGTAGAAGAGCTCGCAGGCAGGACAAACAAGTCTGTAAATTACAAATGTTGTTTTACAATTAATAAAATGTTTAATTGTATATTCTTTTTGTGAATGGTGATCCAGAAATGACTTGGTCTGACATATATTGGGGCAGTGGGGACGACTGTTGCATTTATAAGAACCTGTTGGTCGAGGTCATGTGTGTTTGGGGGCTGGAGCTGTGGACCAGTTTATCATGGAGAGTGGGGCACCTTTTAAAACTGACCAAAGGAGGCTCTGGGAAGATTTGCCTAAGTGTCTCATCACTCCAGGTCCAGGAAGCGCTCCTTTTGAAACTTTTTATATAAAAACATGTGTTTTAATGACATACTGAGTCACATTTAGTAAATAAATAATACAGATAAATCAATACAATAAAAACACTGATTGGGAAATGCTTTTAAGAAGCTCCAGCTACCGTGTGGCGTGAAATACATATGCATAATAATGACATTTTTTCCTTGTTCAAAGCAGATCTGTTGGGTGAGTGCCACTGTAGAGGTCGATCGTCATTTAATTGGTTTTCTCAAAACAATAGAGCAGCATGTTGTGGTCTAAAGTGTTTCTTAAAAATCTGCATCTGACTGCAGCTCCCACGTAATAAACCCTCCATATTTTCTGGTAGAGCAGCTT
Source organism: Scartelaos histophorus (assembly GCA_000787155.1). NCBI lineage: Eukaryota > Metazoa > Chordata > Actinopteri > Gobiiformes > Gobiidae > Scartelaos > Scartelaos histophorus. The sequence continues at coordinate 4,149 of JACN01016850.1, read as the reverse complement.
GTCAAGAAATGAGCCAGTCGATACTTACCGTTGGGTCTTTAGGCAAGACACACATCATACTGACTACTTTCTTTTTTGTTTTTTCTTTTTTGACGCAGGAATCGCTGTGCTTGAGGGCCCCATGTACGCAGTGGGCGGCCATGACGGCTGGAGCTACCTGAACACAGTGGAGCGCTGGGATCCTCAAGCCCGGCAGTGGAACTATGTGGCGAGTATGTCCACGCCCCGCAGCACCATGGGGGTTACTGCTCTCAACGGAAAGTGAGTAAAGGAAATCCAGAGCACAATGTCTGTAATCATGTATGTAACAATGTATGTGTCTCATTTAAAATGTCCGTACAAAGACAATCACACTGACCCCTGGGTGTCACTAAAGTGTTTAATCCTGATTAGTTCTTTAGGGAGTGGCATTCTTCAGAAGAGTGGACAGCTTCTTCATGTTTAGTCAAAAGGAACAAGACAGGGTTCCCTTGGCCTATCACAGTTTTATTATGTTATGAATAACTTTAAGTTTTAGTCATAGTTTCATAACTTGACTTAATCATTTGAATAGAATTTCAACTTAATCATATAGAGCTCTGGAAAAAAATAAGAGACAAAATGATCAGTTTCTCTGATTTTACTACCTGTAGGTATGTGTTTGAGTAAAATGTACATTTTTGTTTCATTTTATAAACTACTGACATTTCTCCCAAATTCCAAATAAAAAATATTGTCATTTTAAAAATGCAATGTTTTCAGACATCAAATAATGTGAAGAAAAGAAGATTATATTCATTTCAAAACAACACAATAACTTAGGAAGAGTTCAGAAATCAATGCTGGTGGAATAACCCACATCACAGCTTCATGAACACAGCAGTGGTTTTTATACTTTTCCTCCTTAACCCTCTGACACCCCAATATTTTTGGCCACACTCATTCCCCTTTGGCACAAACGGCCCCCGTTACATAAAAGTGCTATAAAATAGGACTGAATCCACTTTTTTTTATACTTTCAACTGCTCAAATCATTGGTCTACTTGTCTTCTGTCCAAATATATCAAGAAATCATCAAACTTTAAAAAATATTTTTAGATATTGGCCATTTTAGGTGCAAAAATCACTATTTTTCAGATACCAAAAACATAAAATTGCAACATTTTCAAAACTAAAAGTCTGAAGTGGATTGTTTGAGTTGATGTTATTAGACACTTACATATGTCAATCATTTACAATAACACATGATTTTGGTGCATTATTGTGTTTTGCACAGCAGCAGATTCTTATACCAATGGCATTTAGCACGGCTCAGTGCCACATACCTTATATACATATAGTATTTATGTGCAGGAATATACAATTAAATGTAAATGTTACTTTGTTTTAATAATATACATGTTAACAACATCTGACTTTAAACAAATTATTTTGGGAATTGATTTTAGAATGAATTAGTTCCACTTTGAAATGGCCATGAATCATACAGTGTTTGAACAGGTCCAGATCTGAGGTCCATCCCTCAGCAGGTCCTCAGGGGCCACAGGGAGATCCTCATAGGACCATCAGGATAGGTTAGATGTTGTGGGGAATAATGTAATTTTGTGCCATTTCTTACACATATTACAATTCTGATCCGGACTATATATTTTGAAAACCAAGATTCAGTTGTCTGCAGTTCAACATTTTAACTTATAATAGGATTAATATTTGAGAGAAGACTGAAGTAGGAATTGCAAAACTAATCCAATATATACTATAAAATAAATACTATTCATATTCTTTTCTAAACATCAGTTTTACTAATCATTAAATTGGGTTATTATCTACAGAGAGTTTATCTTTGACCTACAGAATATGGTCCAATATATCATATCTGTCTTGAAGGGGTGGCCCCAGGTCCCAGCAGTAACTCAGAGCTGAAGCTGAAGCCCTCTGCAGAGGCCCGGTCTGTGAGGACCGTTTCACATTGAAATGTCATGAAGCACCATGACGTTTACATGAGCAACAGTTTGATTTGAGTGTGACTGTTGTAGTTTGTCTCCTGGTCACAGAGCCTCTCACACTCTAGATCCATGTGCACAATAACACTGTGTTTGCAGATATGTCCCGTCCACAATCCCACCTCTTCCAGTGACCACAAACACATATTTACAAAAGGAAAACCTATGAAATATGGGGTTTTGATTTGAATTTAAAGAAAATATAAATAAAAAACCGTTTGGATGTAAAGTGAAGAGTTCACAGGAGCAGAGTCAGGCTTGTTTTGACTGAAGTCCACACAAACCAAGCCTCCTGCAGTAGGTCTGACTGGACCATTCTGATATCACACCTTTATTCAGCTTTAGGTTCAAGTGTACTTCAGCTGAGTTGAAATTCAACAGATGCTGGAATGGAGCGGCTGTCATACATGTAAAAGTGCAGATTTCAGAAAAAAAAACAAAAAACAAAAAACATAATAAAATAAAGTAAAAATGCAGTGGTCTCTTATTTTTTTTTTCCAGAGCTGCACATTGAGGACCCAAAAACAAGTTAGTTTTAGCTTTAGAACATGGCAACCCAAAACTCATTCAGCTCATCACTTCATGTGTGAAAACACTGTAGTTTTCTTTTCAATAAAATTGTATACAATTACTTTTTTGCACAATATTAGAAATGATCGGGTGCTCATCTCATGACTGTGCTCACATGATAGCACAGCAGCTTCCACTTAGAACATAAAAAGGGTTTTTAGAAGTTTATATCAATATACATTTAAGAGCAAGTTAATTTCAAATTAGTGAGCCCTAAATTCACAAAATTCTTGAAGGGTACATTTGTCTTCATCAATGCTACAGTAATTCCTTCATCTAGGTCGATAAAAGACTGTTCCTCTTGTCTTGACTTGCTGTTTGGCCTCTGAGCTGCAGGCACTTATAGATTACTCACTGCATCACTCACTGAAGTGATGTATGTGGAAAATATGTTTAAACAGGGCTGTGCACGGTCTCTTTCCACACCTCATGCAGCCATTATTTAGATTTCTTATTTTCATCAATGTATTTTTTAGGTTGTTTGCAGTTGGAGGCAGGGATGGGAGCTCTTGCCTAAGATCCATGGAGTGTTTTGACCCCCACACCAACAAGTGGAGCATGTGTGCACCCATGACCAAGAGGAGAGGGGGCGTTGGCGTGGCAACATACAACAACTTCCTGTATGCCGTGGGAGGACATGACGCCCCAGCTTCCAACCACTGCTCTAGGCTGTCTGATTGTGTTGAGAGGTCTGTACAACTCACTCTGAAAATATGTGTGAAGTGGAATCGGAAAATATGTTGGGATGGGTTTGGCTTATACTTGAGCTGAATAAAATATGGCAAAAACAATACAAGTTGAAGTACACTTTTTCTTCACTGAGATATTTGATTTGGGTCCTACGTCTACTAGGGTTGAGATTTATCTATGATCATTTAGCTCCACCTGGTGGCCACTAACCTCTCTTGAATCCAGTGGGTTCTATACAGTCATGTTCCATACTTAGTCAGACTTTTCCCCTTTATGGTATATTTTAGGTCAGTAATATATGTTCGTATTTAGAAATATTAATGTTTTCTGTTGAGAATTTCAGGTTTTATACAAAACAAACCAAATTAGAATGAAAGTATGAATGTAAATGTGTAAAATATAATTCTTACGACAAAGTAGGACACACTTTACTATAGCTCCACATTAGAGCATGTTAGTTAAAAGGGCTTTTCTATAGGGAGTCGGTCCCTTGCTGATGCGTCCCTCTCCACGCAGCTCTGCCAGCTGCTACTCAACTCCACATTTAGCTTTGAAGTGCATCTCAGGCTCCTGTACTCTAGTGACTGCTGAAAAGTATGATTAAAGACCATGAACAGCGAGAAGTGTCTGTTTGAAGTAGTAAAAGGCATTTTATGATGAAAATATATTTGTGTGTTTCAGGTATGATCCAAAGACAGACATGTGGACCACTGTGTCTCCTCTGAGTGTGCCCCGGGACGCTGTGGGGGTGAGCTTATTGGGAGACAGGCTGTATGCTGTTGGTGGATATGACGGACAATGCTATCTGAACACTGTGGAGTCCTATGATGCACAGAACAATGAGTGGTCTGAGGTATCCAGCAAACATTCTGTATTTTTGAATTGTTATTTATTTATTTATTTATTT
>KN512294.1:3316-15425 GCA_000787155.1 Scartelaos histophorus | reverse complement strand
AGTATAAGTCTTCTGGCTAGTAGTGTTCGATATGTTATTTTAAACTTTTCTTACATGTGTATATTTAAACACTACGCAGTTGTAATACGTATTGACACTTTTTTTTTAGTCGAGGGCACTTAGGGGATTTCCAGTATTTTTGCATATTGGCCCAGCTGTCACCGAACTATCCATCACCCACCATATGATTTAACTTGTGTAATATTTAGCCACGCACTGTTGGTACATGTTGGGATAATGGACACAGTGCATATACATTAATATGGAATGCGTTTCTCAGCCGGCGCTAAACTTATGTTGAAAGATAATGACGGAGGAAGAAGCGGAAATGCGTTGACTGCACCGTGTTGTTTCGCAGATTTAATGACCTCCTGCAAGTAGCAATTGTGCCATTCTTGGGATAGTGGCCAAAAAGTGTCTACTATCTACAGTGACACATGTGAAGGTAATATTAGAGAAGAAAGGTGTGCTGCAGGTTTATGGAGGACTGTGGAGGTTTACAGTGTGCAGTTCCCCATGTCATTCATTTTCTTTATAGGAGGCTGTAAACTTTGTCGAAAAATACTAATCCTAAATTTAAATACAGATCTATATTTAGTATAAACCAAAGAAAATATATTCATGATTGAAGAGTACTGTGTATTACCAATTGCATGTTAAACCAGAAACTAGGGATGTAACAATAACCAAAATACTGTCCAAAGTCTCACAGTTTCTGCTTATATTCATTGTTTTTGTGCAGCAATAGAAGGAACTACATAGACCATGATCCTCTGCTCCATTTCAGTTCTTATTACATGAAGAAAAGGACTTTTATCAAGCACTTTGCATTAAAACAGAACAGAAACAAAGGGTTTTTTAATGGCTTTTAAAAGGAAATGTAGCGTGATTCTAATTTTTCTTAGTTTTTACTTGTTTGTGCAAAAGTTTTACAGTGAAAACTATAAGTGCATGTATACAAATATTCTGAATTATGTTATTTCGATACCATCAGAGCACTTTCTTAATGTTTTGTATTTGAAGTGTTTGTCTGTTCTGCTAAAATAATACATGTATTACTTGTATTGATATTAGTACTTCACACGTCCTTAGCATCTGCAGCTATGCATGTCAAGTCAAAAACTGCATTATCTAATCGTGCTGCATCTTGGCGACCGCAGAGTTCAAGCATCCTTTTTCAAACAGGAACCTCTGTCACTCTAAAGGTGCTGTGAATATAGTGGAGATATGATGTATTTGACAGTGGGGTATTTTTCTAGTGATGGTGCATGATATTTAAAAACACTTCCTGTATTACCACATGACGTCACAAGGTGTAACGGTGTGTTTGTGTGTTAAACATGTGTAAACTGTAGGCAATGAGGAAACGACATAACAGATGAAAGATAATAGTACAAATGTAGCAGACCTCAATTTAAAAGCATCAAGATAATAATTTTGAAGCTATGGACTCTCACTTTGATTAAAATTGGATTAAATGCACAGTCCTAAGCCTGTTTTTTGACACTTCTTTCCTTAAAACAATGGGATCCGCCGTGGTCTTCGCTCACATGTTTGATATCTACTGTTACAATAGCTTCGGCAGGTGACTCCAATGATCTTGCGTAACATCATGCGCCGCGTTCCTCTATAATGAGCGAGTTATATTATGCTGTTTAGGACCGAGACACGGGGAGGACAGAGGGGCCATTGATAGCGGAGCTGGGACAGGCTGGAGGCCCTCGGTGAGAGCCAGAGGGGAATAGACGGGCTCGGAACAAGAGAGGAGGGCCTGTGACTGTGTTCTGGGAGGGCCCGCAGAAGAATGGGTGTGAAGGAAATGCTGCTATAGGAGATTAGATGGGACACTATATAATGGTCAAGGAGCTGATTTTGGGTAACAGAGGAATGCTTGTTTATCTGAAAGGATATAGCTCATGTAAAGTTGTCTATTTGATGTGTGTATAGATCTAGTATAAGTACTGTAGAATATTCTTACTTTGAATAATACTAAAAATAAAGACAAACCTTCGTACTTAAGGGCCTTGTACACATTTTTCCCATAGAGATTTATTTAAATTCCAATAGTTTACCCAACACTCATTATTTCTTCCACAGATCTTTAAGAAAAAAAAAATCTAAGAACGTGAAGTCGTGATTATATAATTATATATGTACATTTTACAACAACTTCCAGGCTTTGAAGTTGACACCAGCAATAATACAACACAGACAGAATGCATCTGCCAATTTTTTCACTACTTTTACGGTGCTTTTACAGTGAACTTTGGGACGAATTTTACTCTGGAGTATGGAAATACTGTACCTCAAACGACCGATCAGATAATCTGCACCTGACCATGGATGTAACCAGCTGCTATCTCCCTGTCCTTTCTAAGCAACGCAAATAAATCTGCTGTAAGACGAGATTAAAAAAACACGGAGTCACAGAGTCCACGGCGTTTACGTCCAAAGTAATTCACTTAAATGAACATAAAGACGAGCGGGGAAAGTTATGTCATCATTAACTTACGCAATAGGGTCATAACGTGCTCCACCTACGTCTATACATTACGGAAAGCTTCAGCGGCGCTGAGATGTATTTCGGATGGCCACGATTCAAGTACAACAACTGCATTTTGTCCGTGTTTAAATTGTTTTTCATTGTCGCTGTGCAGTAACAGGAAGTGTGTTTCCTCTAATTAGTTTGTCAGTGGGCCAGGCGTCTATCTGCCATCTCTCAGATTCATTGCCAGCCCCACTAACGCAAGTGAAGTCGCTCTTTTTGTTCTGTCTTTCAACTTATATTTGACCCTTTGATCAAATAATGAAAAGAAAGATAAAAATCCCATCCCATGTGAAGTTTTTTATAAAGAGATGAAGATGACTACGCTGAGTTAGAGTTCAATTACTACTACTACTACTACTACTACAATTACTACTACTAACTACTACAAAACTACAACAACTACTACTACTACAACAACTACTACTACAACTACAACTACTACAACTACCTACTACTACAACTGCTACTGCTACTACTACTACTACTACTACTACTACTACTACTACTACTACTACTACAACAACTGCTACTACTACTACTACTACTACAACTACTACTACTACTACTACTACTACTACAACTACAACAACTACTACTACTACAACAACTACTACTACAACTACAACTACTACAACTACTACAACTACTACTACAACTACTACAACTACAACTACAACTACTACTACGTCTTTATTGTATTACGCAATGAGAAATGACAACACAAAATGAAAATTATTGCATTCAGCATTAAGTGACGTTAATCAATTTTCTTTTTTATGCAATAAAGTAACATTTGTCTTACTCCAGTACAGATATATTGTAAAAGCATCTAAATCAGATTAATATGTGCTGTTTGTACATGTTAGCATGCTAGTTGTTGTTTGCAGTGATGTAAAAGTTGTAAAAGTTTCTTATTAGCTCATCTCTGTAAATAAATTGGTAGGTAGTACTGGCACAGAAATTAGTTCAGACGTTTTGTGTTGCATGAAACAACAATGATCTGAAAGTTGGCGGTTTGAATCTCGTTTTCGACATGCATGGCTGAGTGGTTTAGGGGCAAAACACTTAACCCCTACAGTGTCTGCGTATACTGCTGCATGAATGTGTGACGTAAGTGTCCTGAAGGTGGAAAAAATGTGCCAGTTTACCACCTCCCAACAGTGGCATATCTCAGAACTGCTCTCCAATCACAGTGAAAGCTTTGATGCTGATAGATTATTCCAAAGTCAAACGTGTTGTCCTTGCACGTGGTGGAGGAGGTGTGCATGTCAGTCTGGTCTGTATAGATTATTGATTGTGCATTGGTTTGTTTAGCAGTTCCAGCCCCTTCTCTGTCCTCCCGGGGCTTGTAACCTGCACTGGTCAGTCTCTGGTCATGACTATTCTGCCCCATCAGCAGTATCGCTCAGAGTCTTTATTGCCTTGCACTTCAGTGTGTTGATTTACATGGGAAAACAAGCAATAATTACTAATTCAACTTCATTGCGTGTGGGCCTGTCACAAATCTTGCAGTACAACATGTCGCTGAAGTAAATATAGATGATTAACGATAATATTGCAACTAATTTATGCCACTAAGCCAATAATTTAAAACTGAAAAACTATTCTAAATATACAATACTGTTGAATCATAGTCAAAAAATAACCAAAGAAAATGTATAGACGCCTCAGACTTGTATTGTTTCATATATTTAATGATAAGTTAACATATTAATTATCGTGACAAGCCTAATTACAAGTCTCATACCTTCATTTTGTCTGTTCAGAAACTGGCCTTCGTCTTGGTATTTATAGCAGCTTTTCATAACGGACCTGTCTCTCTTGAATGAATAAGTAATAGGTTTGCATATTTTAGGATTTTACAGATGTTTTATGGTTGCCCTAAGCAGAAATCGATCAAACATTTTTGTCGTTACCAACAGGAGTCTCTGATGTACGGTGTATGTTATTGCTTTGGCCTGGATTCGGAGCCCTTTGCAACAAAAGCCTTTAAATAACTTCCTTCCTTCTTGCGTCACGCGTCTCAGTGGACCCATCCTGCCATCTCGGCTGCACTTTCACACCCCACACTTTGTCTAGTTTGTGTTATGATTCAAAATACAGACTGTGTTTTTGCCATCTTTAAATAATATTGTTGTCTACTATGGATTCGCGCCATTGCTAACAAACCGTAATTTATTGAGGAGGACTGTCGGTTTGGAAATAAAAAAATAGAAAGGGTCCCAAGGCTGCAAAAAATTGAAGTGCCTCTACTGCTACAACTAAAATGCAAAATGAATATTATGTAAAATAGTGCAAGGAAAGAAGCAGCTGAAATCGTCCCATAATACACTTCATTTAATAAGTGTATGGATGCATTTAATAAGTGTATGGGTACATGTAATAAGTGTATGGGTAAGGGTATGGGTGCATGTAATAAGTGTATGGGTGCATGTAATAAGTGTAGGGTGCATGGTAATAAGTGTATGGGTGCATGTAATAAGTGTATGGGTGCATGTAATAAGTGTATGGGTGCATGTAATAAGTGTATGGGTGCATGCTTTTGTATAGTTCTACTGGAATTGATCCTCTCTCAAGATGACACTATAAAAGTTGTTCTTGTTTACACATTTAAGATATCGACACCATCCTAAAATAATCGCATAAATCATTTTTTCAGGTTTTTCAGGAAACACAAAAAACTCTCCCCAAAATTGAAATTATGGCATTTTTTATCTGTATTTAGCGTTAACAGTAAATCACCAAGATTAAATATATGCACTAGACTTGGGTTTTTTTGGGGACGTGGAGCGCTCTTTGCATAATAAAGCTGTGCCTCATTGTACAGTGCTGTATTGAGTGTACTGTAGTATGTTGGTGTAATTTCACACCACTTTGTCTCCCTGAAGTCAACTCAGGACAGGGCCAGTTCGATGCTGACCCATGCAGACCTCACTATCAAATAACACATTGCACAAAAAAAGGTATAAACTAAGTAAATAATAACCTAATGTCATATTATAATGGAATCTAGATGAATACAAATGAAAAAACAACTTTGCTGTGTATTGCTACATAAGCATTATATGCATTTACAGTCTTACTTTTTCCTGCACAGACAGTCCATGTGTCTTGTACTTCTGCTTCATATTGATTGTGGGTACTTCATGCACACTATGATACTCATATTACCGTTTACTCATAAATTTATATGGGCCTTTTATGCATAACTGTCCCGTCAATCCATCTGTCTGTCTGTAGCTTTTAGTTTTATCATCGACATTTTCTCAGCGTAGGAGCTCCATCAAGTTTAAGATATTCATTGCGCACTTTTCTTTCCTTTGCACTCACTGACCCTCCCTACCTCCGCCATCTTTGCCCCTCCATCCATTTTTCATTTGGTCCTGATGCGGCACTAAGGAGTACAGTGTGTGTGTGTGTGTGGGTGTGTGTGTGTGTGTGTGGGTGGTGTGGGCGTGGCTTGGCGCTGCTGGGAGGGGAGCGTTTGAAGGTGATCCTGGTGCAGCTGCTGTATTTGTCAGAATAGGGCAGTGTAACCTCGGTAATCTGCACAAGAAGGGAAGTGTACGAGATGTAAAGACGCAGCGAACAGGGACCTTGTGTTTCTAAAAGCAGGTGCAGAGCCGAAAAAAAACAGATGACCTCCAGAGAAGAGGGATGTGGGAGGAGTCGCCGAATCTGGGAGGGTCTTATTTGTGCTTTAGTGTGTCACAATATAAAAACAATAAGGTTTGAAGAATATTTTGAATCTTTAAGTTGTTTTTAGTGTTTTTTGTTTGTTCGTTTATTGCCTTTTTGTCTTGGTGGGTTTCAAAAATGATTAGTTTTGACAAATTCCCCAGCATCTATTTGATTTATTAGTAGACTAGATTAACATAAAACACTGCGGGACTCTCACTGCATCTCTATAAATCTAAATAATGTACAGCTCTGCTTAATGTGATCATTGCACTAAACCTAATGCAAAACCTCTGCAGCCCCAGAGAACCTCTCCCGCTCTTTCTGTTTTATATAAACCGTAAACTTTACATTAGCATATGGGGGCAGGAGGACTTTTACTCATCTAGGAGCTTTGAGGGAAGGTTTGAGATACATTTTTTACTTGTGTAGAGTTCTAAACTTAATAATTAACATTTTTTTCCCCATAAAATGACTTATTATTTGTTTACAGAGCTCATTCTACTCTGAGAACGATTCAAAACGTTGCAATTTTATATTATAATTATGCCTTAAACTGTAACTCTGACACATTCCACTATCTGAGTTTCATTTTTATTTTTATTTTGTTCTAAGAATGGTTGGAGTGCCTATGACATTAATCTACAATCACTTAATACAAGGAGCTGGGTTAACCTTAAGTACTGGTGTATGCAGTACTAGTAAATGGTAGTACGCTTGCATGAGGCCAATTTGTTATTTAAGTTAAATGAATGTTATTTCATTAGTAACCACTGACTATATGACTCCTGTCTATACGCCATAGGCCACTGTGCTTTGTGTCGGCGACGTGATTAAGTCATTTTTGACCAGATAACATTAGCATTAGTAATGGACTGTGGTCTGTGTTCCGTCCACGCTGGGTTAACTAGAAAATTAAGGCATTAAAACACAGCAACAAGGGTCAGTTTGTCCAGTTTTTGCCTGAAAAACAAGCATCTTTTTAAAGCTGATTGCTCTCACATGCCTGTTCTCTGCACCAGACCGAGAAAGACGAAGGAAGAAGGAACCTGATACTTGAAACTTATCTTTTAATATCTTTTTTATAACCAGACTATATTACATCTGCATTGTGTATGTTTATGTGAACTTTTCAAACAAGCCTTTACCAACATTTCAGTCCTGCGTGAAAAACTGTTGTTTACTGTGGCTCTTTGTACGTTTTATATCTTTAATTTTGCATCAAATGACTTACACAGGCCAAAAGACATGGGTGGCTGTAAATAAAAGATGTGTATGTATACGAAGCCAAAAACTACATTGATTTTATAGTTTGCCCTGTAGTTGCCCTGACACGGCAGTTAATCCAACAAGCTTTTGCAATTTTGTTTGACATCTGTTTTCATCTATTCTAATAACTAACTTGCTCAGACATTTTCCATAAACCTATATTCTGTACAAATTGCTGCATTTAAGATATAACTCATCTCTTTGTAATGTTTTATGTGATGTAAAACCATGTCTTATTTGGACATTAGGAGCTTGGACTTGATTCACCCTAAACTTGAGTTCTTGGCGAAGGAGCAAAGCAACAATGTAAAAGTAATTTCAAAATCCAAAGATGTAAAAAAAACACTGTGTTAATTAAAACCGTGTTTATAGTGCCGGGCTGCGAAGATTTCTAACAAGTCATCTTTTTCTCATCTTTTTTTTTCTCACGTCAAGCTCAGATCCTTATCGAGCCTGCACATATTTGAAGATCCAAGAGTGGAGGTCAGCTAAGGGAGTGGATTTGTTGTTTCAACCCAGTTAGAGAGTCAGATCCACGGGGTCAAACTCTGGATAGTGAGGGGGGTCTGGTCTGGTTGTGGTTCCGTACTGGGGGGGGTCCTTCCTGTGTCCACGCTGGTGTTATTTCTGTTGTTTGGTATTGTAGAAGCGGCACAGATGACAGACAAAATGTGGGGTCTGGGTTAAAGGCTACAAATATACTCTGATGTAGGTACTGACAACAGGTGTCTGAACCAGCTGGACTTCACAACAATCAATACATCAAAAACATCAGCATTTTAACTCCACATTCTATTGCATTTGCCGTTTAAGAATGTGTATTGAGTGTTGACGTTGCAACTGTTTTCTTATGCAAATGCATCTCCTTGTGAGGTCAGTTCAGTTACATTTTATTATCCTCTAAATTTAAATGTAACTTCTCTGATGGAGGGTCGCCCACTTCTTTCTCCTTGGAGATATTATTACTTTGCCAGTGAAGTTCCTCTCATAGACTGTATAAAAAAGTGGACTAAGCGAGTGTGATGTCACTCATAGCGTTTAGCGCCGCTCAAATGAGGCTCGCGATGCTTCACGGTTACAGGAGCGAATCTGGAGCCAGACTCTATGTTATGAATAGGATTTTTTTAACAAAATAGCGAAAAAAAAATTCAGGATCATGTAGAGTGGGTTAATAAGAACATTTTAAGACCAAGATGAAGAGGATCACTGCAGCAGGTACAGAGAAACGAGCGACAAGATCCTAATGTAAGTCAATGGGAGCCAGAGTCAGAAGGAGCCGGAAGAGCCTCCTGGAGCACTTCCTATTTGGCATGCGACGGCTAACGCGTTAGCTATGTCCATTCATATATACGGTCTATGATAGCCGCAGAATTTGCAGTTTAAGAATGTGCATTGAGTGTTGACATTGCAACTGTTTTCTTATGCAAATGGATCTCCTTGTGAGGTCAGTTCAGTTACATTCTATTATATCTCTATATCTAAATTTAAACTTTTGCCCACTTCTTTGTATCCTTGGAGATGTTATTACTTTGCCAGTGAAGTTCCTCTGTATGGCATTCAACATATCTTTCTTATTTCGTTCCAGATGTCTCTAAAATGCCTTTATAAATGCATGTGAGCTGGGTCCTCTCTCCAAAGATTTGGCTCATAATTTGGCCTGTTATAAGTCTGTAATACATGTGTTCTTTTGTGCCTTATTCGATAACGGTGACAACATACAGTATTTTGTCCTTGTACACACACATACACATTCATCATCTGTCTTGTATGAAATCTTTCACATGCTGGAGGTGAACCATGTCCAAATCAGACCCAGCTGACAGGAGATCAACCCGTCCTGCCAAATAGTTTACAAAACATTAAATTATGGAAATCTGATCTCACTGGAGCTTAATGCATTAAAGGGAGTCATATTTCACTGTGATTTGTATCAAACCACCTCTTTTGAAGAGATGCAAAATGGGGTCAAATCTTAAAACATCAGAGAAACCACCAAAGGCATTTTATTACTGTGGGCCAAATGAGCTCAAAACCACAGCGCACGATTTTTCACGCACAGATTACATTCCACAAAAATGTTTTAGATAATGCTCTAATTATTTACCCTGAGTGCACCAATCAAGTGAGCGTAAGACAAGCACAATAAGCCGCGCAGAATAACAGATGAAGTCCTTTTTAAATGTACTGATGACGACGACTTCATTTGAAGCCATTAAACTGACGGATCATCCTCGGATCTATAACTCAGCACGAAGGTGGAAAAACAACCATTTCTCTCTTTATGATCTATATCTATTTTCTATATCTGTTTTTCAAAGGCAAGTGACAGATTTACACACCATTCCTTGCCTAAAGCGGTTTAAGCATAGTCACATTATGGATGACATTTTGTGGATCGTGCCTGTGTCAGAATTTTAAATCTGCCCACAGGTGTGATTACATTCAGAAGTGTCAAAGATGTGTCAAAATACTGTACTAAAGAGCTCATTATTAATACAATTAAAGAAACAAATGATCACAGTCTCAGATCTCATTAATTAATACCATTATTTCTTGGACAACCCACATTTTGGTGAAAAGTGGCCATATTACACTATTTTCTGGTCCATGTTACTATGTTTCCTCAGCAAAAAAACAAAAAAAATCTACTTGAGGTTCATATCTGGTAACTGTTTGTCTTCTATTTATCATGTCCTATATAAGCCTATATTAGTATTAAAAAAGGAATAGCTAAATGATTATGTGAGGTACTTGTAGATACTTGTAGATACCTCATTTTGCTTGCTTTTTGTCCTGTATCGCTCACTTACTTAGTACACAGTGCACACACAATAGGGTCCTGGTCCGTGGTCCTGCACCTGAGTCCGGAGTGAATGGGATGTTGGAAAAAAGCGAGAGTGTTCTTCAGGGGTGCTGTGCTTCTTTGATCTCAGGTATGTTCTGAATGTGAGGTCAGCCATAATAGACCAGGGTCTGACTGGGCCGAAGACACATGAAGCAGGCAGCAGTGGGAAGGGGGCGAGCCAAACTCCCAGACCCCTCCTTTTAGACTGGGGGGAGGAATGATGGACATACTTTTTAATAGACTCTTAAAACACTTGACCAGATGCTTGCCAATTAGTGGAGCCAAACATACATGCTGAAGAAGCTGAAGTGGATGTATGGGGCACTCGGGTACATGTAGGAAATACCTTCTGGATCTCCTGGAGTTTGACTATAGGCAGTATGGATGTCGGATAGACACAAATAACCTAAAAATGCCAACACTATAGTTTACTACATGTATATTTAATGTTCAATTGCTCATATATGTTGTTATATGAATGGGTCACCTCTGCTAAGATGCACTTTAACATATTTCTGATATTCACTGATGGTATCTGAAGGCATCTGGTGTGAATAGTAGTAATGGGATTTTTGGTTTAGATCGATATGAAGGCTTAGTCAAAATTTGGAGTTGTGTTTTGCACTTTTGGACTGACAGAGGCCATATATGTTGCTATATATATAAAAAAAGTATCAAAATCTGTATAGTATAAAGTAAAGTATAAGTATAAAATCTGCTGCAGTGCAATATAATGTATAATCTAATAGTATAAACAAGTTAAATGAAGCACAATTAATAGAATCCATTGTATTTGTGGTTGGAAACATGAGCCATGACGAAATCACTTGAATGAACTGAACATGTCGGTGATCTAATAAGTCAAAATGATGTACCAGCTGCTTACTCACACACGCGCTTGTGCACTTATGATTTTAATTTACTGCTACATGACACATACAGAATAGTCCCAGTCGATTCCCCTTGTGTCTGTTAAAGCCCCGTCTCCCCTCTGAGTATTCCTGTTTTCACCTTCTCACTCTCGTTATTATCTCTGTCCCGTTCACTCGTCTCCCAAACGGTGATGTTCCACTTTTGTCTGCAGCTCGAGTCTGTCTGCATGCACCCCGCAGGTCAAAGGTCGCGGGTTAACTATCTCCAACCCAAAACGACCCCACAGAGAGTCTTTAAGCCTATTATCTCCTACTGAGGCCAGAGTAAAATCACTTACTCACTCGCATGTAAGGGGAAGAAACTATAGGTTTACAGCTGGCTAAGGGACAGTCTTGGGATTCAGTTCAGTGAGCGCATTAATGTAGACTTCAAATGGAACCAGTCTCGGATTTATAAGCAAATTTGTGAATTAATTAGTTCTAGATAAATACTGTGTTTAGATTACAGCTTGGTTAACAAATATTAACATGACATTTAGATATTTTATATACTATAATACTGAAAGAAAATGATTATTTAGTATGCAGTAATGAGCAAATTGTAAAGTCTGCAATAGGAAGACTTTTTAGGGTCTTAATTATGTATAAAACATGTTGTTGTGTAATTTTGTGTATGTCTGAAGTTCAGACATACACAAATTAGTTTCTTTTTTTTTTTTTTTTTTTGAATTGTTATATTAGTAGTTTCCTTCTGCCAATAGCCTTGGTCTACAGATTTACAACCTTATTGGCAGTGGATACGTCCTGGATCTCTCCTTCACTGTGGTTCTCCTCGAGGTTTCTCGTTTTTTCCTTGCCGGAGAAGGAGGGTCTAAGGACAGGAGATGCTGGGACAAT
>JACN01016834.1:0-21344 GCA_000787155.1 Scartelaos histophorus | reverse complement strand
TATAATATAATATAATATAATATCAAAATTCAATTCCTATTATCCAACTTTTTCAGTTATTATGAATTATGAAACCAATTGAATTCAAATTTGTTTTGTCTAATTGAGGTCATAGACAATAGGATGGTTCACTGCTGGTGTGACCAGTCAAGTTTTTCAGTCAACCAAATCACTTTCATTATTTCTTTATTTCCTGGACACGAATAGGGTTCAGGCTGGCACCAAGGCGTGTTCTCTCCCCTCCCCTCTTATTGAGCCCCTCATCCCTGGAGAGGCCTGTAGCACTGTGTAGTCAGCCTATTGTGACCGAAAGGGATATTTGGAGGAGTGGGGACTCTGGGGTAGATTTGGCACAAGATTAGCAGGCTCGGGAATGTGTGAATACTAATTGAACTTCCAGAAAAGAGGAAGTATCTGAGAGAAAAAGCTATGAGTATAATGAACTTTTTTGTGGTGGTGTGTAATTTAACTTGGCACAACGATTAAAAGCTGCAATGGGCAAGCCAGGACCTGTTCATGTTGTTGCGGCACTTTTGTTATATTAAATCAAGATTCTATTCTACAAGAGAAGACTTGACAGTAACTCATGTAATAAAACAAGAATCGTGCATATATGAACATGCATGGGATCTAAACAGGTACAGTGTTTGTAGGTTTTACACAAGACACCATGGAGATATTTTGTTGTTTTGAAAATACATTATACCTCCATAATTGTAACCTTTGAGAGTTGCTTATTGCTAACATTCAACTTGTAATTTTGGTAACTCTGGCAACTCAACGTGTTAGTCTCCTGCACGCTAACAGCCCATGTGAGAGACAGAGCGGAGAAGCTAGCTGTTTCGATCCTTTGATGACATGATTGGAGGGCATCCATAAGCTAACCAGAGTCACTTGACTGGAACAGTGCTGTCTCTGTATATCTCTGATCCACGGCATCTGAGGGCCAGTCCCTGTAAACCTTAGTTGCTTTTTAATTGGTCTCGCTAAAACCATGGTGGGGCTCACAAACGTAAGCATTCCAGTCTGAATTTACAGTTTTCCCAAGGACATAAACACATGCAGCGAAAGGTACCTGCTACACATAGCTCCACTCTCAAATGTAAACTTAGACTTGTTACTCGTCGTGTGCTGGCTGTTTGACCTACAGCACAGTTTGTCTTGGCTTAAACTAAAAGTTGTTCTTCAAACCCACAGGCATTCACTGACACATTGCAGATGTGACATACTCTATAACATGACTTGTAATAACACCTTGTAAAATCAAGGCGGTGTGTTCACATTTTTCTTTTCTTATAACTGGCTGTTTCCTTTTTCATCAGAAGTCAATTTTTAAGCCGGATGCCCTTCCTGACGAGTTGGCCATGGCAACTTAGCCCAATGATAATGCACTATTATTAATGTAGCCAGGGCAAATAAAGTCCATATTATCAAACTCTATGTATAATATTACTTTGGAATTTCAGATCAACATCTATTAATACTGAATGCTATGTTACTTTAGTGATAAATGTTACTTTAGTGAAATTAGTCAAATACACAACATTTAAAATGCTTTATTGTATATTGTTATAACACTTTTTTTTGTAAAGAACAGTGCTGTCCTGAGGTAGTTTGAGTATTTGCCCCTGGAATTCAAAGTAGTTAAAGCTTGCATAGCTGGAAGACTTTAGTCTAGTGCTAAATTAATTCTTCTCGTACTGCCAAAGGGGAGAGCTGGTCTGACATAGCCTTTTTTACTTGATGGTGCAAATATTATTTTGCTTTACTTTATTTGATGTGATGATTTGTAACAAGACTAAAGTGTAGGTATTAAACTATCATGTTGGCTTATCATTTCCCATCTGTCAGCAGTGATTCCTTTGCATTATTGCCTTGCCTTGAGAGCCCTCTGCTGACTTTGCAGGTTTGTGTATCTCTCCTCCGCTCGCAGTCAGCCTCACGAGTCCCCATTAGCAGCTTTACTCCTTCCTTAAGCAAACAGTTCTCCCAGCCACTGTGCTTGTTAAAAGCTGGTTGTAAGCAAATGCAGCCGCCTGGTTTACACTGGAGTGGTGCCATTCTCACACTAGTATGCTGTTGTAAAGAGGAGAGACAGTGACATGTGCACTGGTCACTAATGCAAAGAAAACAGTGTGGTGTAGCTTTCACAAGCAGCAGTTGATGTGTTGTTTTTTTACTTTGACAGATGAGTTATCCAATTATCCAATGACAATATTTATGCACATTTCACTTCTAGCCATCTAGTCTAGTCATTAACTGTCATTTGGATGCACCAATCCAGTGTTTCCAGTTCAGATACCAATACTTGTGGTCCAAAAAACAAGTAAATACTGAACAGCTTTGTATTAATTAAAATTCAAACATTTATAAGAAGTTTTAGGCCTACACCAACCAGTAAGTATTATTACATCAAATAAAGGCCCGATATCTGCTGAACTGATGGGGCCGATGCCCAATCCAGCCAGATTTCCCGGATCAACCAAGGCCTTCACCCTAATTTACTTATTCACCTTAGTCCGGAGGTTGCTGTGGGGGCGCCCCCAATATTTAGGTTGAATTATTTTGTATAAGGGCAATCTTTACATCAAATAAATTCAGTATGAACTACAAATCCACTTTAAAGCCCCCCGGAGAATCGGTGCAGTACAACTTTTTTGGTGCACATGAAAACTGAACATTTTACACAAATTAACTGACTTTGTCATTTTTAGTTGCTACGGGGTGTGCGTTGCTAAGCACATCTGTCACCTGTTGTGCCAACACAGTCCCTCCCCTCCTTGGGGCTGATTCCCATATGGGCTAGTCCTGTCATGTGATCACTCATGAGCTCCTATTTCCTGTTTGGGGCACCTGATATCTATCACCTGTTCCTTAGTATTGTCCCATTGACCTCTTAATTATCAGTCCCCATTCCACATCCGTTTTTCAAAATTGAAAAATGGGTTAGAAAAATGTGTACCCTTCTTTCAGAACCAGAACAAAAAGACAGATTAAATAGTATTAATTTAATTTAATGTACATTTATTACCATTTTATTTTCTTTGGCGGACAATATTAAAGAGTCTGAACATTATGCTATACGTTTTGATAGTAGGATTCTGTTTAAAGTTCACACCCAAAAGAATTGACAAATAGAAGAATATGAAATATAAACTGACAAACTAATACAAGAATGACATTTCATACCCTCTATGCACAGTTCTAAGCTACTGTTTTTTATGGAGAATAAGACGGCTTATTTTCTTTGTGCAGGAACTACATAAAAAAATAATTGTGCTTGTTCAAATTTCAGTGTCATTGTGATAAATCTTGCATCTCTGTCAAACGCATGATAAATGCTCCCAACTCTATGCATTTGATGATCAACTTATTTTAGTTGTCTTGAGGAAAAAAAAATCAGTATGCACATTTTAAAATTGTTCAAAATGTTGGGTCTGGAAGTATTGACAAACTGTGCCATGAAGTACTTTATAACCCGCCCTGTACACTTCTTTTGTTCTTGTCCCATCCCAACACAGGCCGTTAAGAGCAGGAAGTGTCTGTCGCCAAGGAACAGTAGCATTCTTCTGTGAGGCAGGCTAATGGTGGAGCTGTCTGTCAGACCAGTGTTTTGACTGTGGACATTTTGTGCATACACTTTTCTACTGCTTCTGTCTCACAGAAGTTATGTCAATAAATCTCAGTGTTTTCCCCGAGTGTTTATGCTCAAGAATGTAACAGGTCTGCATTATTAGGCACATTATAATGGGAGGATTACTGAAGAGATGGTCTGCTCAATGTATAAATGCACTTAAGATGAAATCAGGATAGGACTTCTAAATCTAAATGGAATCTCAGTGAAGCCCTTGGCATGTGGATGTGTGTGCTCCCAGAATGCATCTCTTCTCCTGTTCCCTGTATTGAATGTGGAGTCAGCGTCTGTGTGGAGTGGCTCTTGACTCCAGACAGGGGCTCCTCTGTGGACGCTGCTCTATGGGCTGATTGAGGGCCTAATGACTCCATAGTTTCATCCAATTAGTCTTCCATTGCCTCCGTATGTAGAGGGCCTGCTCAGAGTGGATCTCTGAGGATCCCACTATCCTGCTCAATAAATCAATAGTGAAAACACAGGACATGTATTCTCCTGCGTAGTATTATATGGACTAATCCTATTTTAATTTCCCTCTCATAGCCTTTCTTCAGACTACTGAACCTCCGGAAGCTTGGACTAAGTGACAATGAGATCCAGAGACTTCCTCCAGAGGTGGCCAACTTCATGCAGCTGGTGGAACTGGACATTTCCCGAAATGGTAAGCTCTCCTCACTCTTGCACCTCTATCGACAAAACTACATAATTTTTAAGAAGAATAGGCACTGCTAACCACGCCAGTCACATGACAAGCACACATGCTTGTATTGTAATGTTCTCATGCCGGTAGCAGGTGATAGTCCCAGGCTGTAGGAGCCGCCACTGTGGCCCACACTGCAGTACTATAGAGCAATGCGCAGTAGCCCCTCTGCTGCAGGACAGCCTTGAACTAGATTAATGCCATGCACTTTGCACCAGGGGGGAATTCTCCACCTGTGCTTACTTGAGGCTTGAAGTTATCGCTGAAGAAAATGAAATATTCATCTATTGAAAGATATTTTATTACAGCTTAATAAGGTCCGGTTGGCTAGTTACTGAATAACTAATCTTCATTGCCCCTATATAAAACAATGGGATGCATTTAGGTAACTTTGTTTTAAACACAGATATGCAATATAAAATGTTAAATGAACAAATTCCAAATGTGTGTGTGTTTGTAATAATTACTTTCCTATTTTCTTTTGGGGCACAGACATTCCTGAAATCCCTGAGAGCATTAAGTTCTGCAGAGCCCTGGAGATCGCAGACTTCAGTGGAAACCCCCTCTCCAGGTAACTGGACCAGAACATGGGTGCGACTGTGTTGCGTTAAACAGGAGTTTGCATTCTTATACACCTCAAAACAACTGGACCCTTTCACAAACATTCAGTCTACCATTGTTTAACGCCTAAAGTTTATTCTCTAAATCTTTATATTTATTGCATAGTATAATACATGTATTATATGGTTCTCCACAAATTGGCCATTGGTCATTATATTATACCATTATATTCTTTGAGTGTCAAAAATGATTTGAAAATTGTGTTTATTTTCTCTTTCAGATTACCAGAGGGTTTCACTCAACTCCGTACACTGGCTCACTTAGCTCTGAATGATGTGTCTTTGCAGACGTTGCCCAATGATATTGGAAAGTATGTCTACAAAACACTTAGTTTTATATATTATTTTTCCCATTGACTGTTCCCTATTAGATTGGCAGAAATTTTTAAAAATACTTCTTTACATTCGATATATTGAAAGATTGAGGAGGTTTACATTAATTGTAAGTCCCCTGGGTGCCTGAGCCCCTGGCACCTGCTGTGTTGACACAGATGGAGGAGCCCCTCACCATGCCAGGCCTTGCAGACAAGCAGACAGGCCATCTGACAATCCAACCTGCTCCCTCTGTTCTCTACTGCATTAGAACAGTGCTCAACTATTGACTCCTACCCAGTTTTCAGGCACATGTTTCAACCTCTCCATCTCTTGTTTCTCTAGCCTGGCCAATCTGGTAACGTTGGAACTCAGGGAGAACCTGCTCAAGTCACTTCCCACGTAAGTGCCCTTTTGTTTGTGATGATATTCTTGCATATAAATCCATTTGTATGCCATAATCTTGTTTGTATGCTATTTTAAAATATACGTGTGTATTCAGGTCACTTTCCTTCCTGGTGAAACTGGAACAACTGGACCTTGGCAGTAATCAGTTGGAAGTATTGGTAAATGAACAGCCCCTACCCTTTCACTCTTCTGAAACATTTTGTCTGAAGCCAGTAATTCCATTTAGAAGGTGCAAATTGGTCTCATGGATTCCTCTTATGCCCAAACTGTACTTGTGTAAGTCTTGAGGCAGTGTGTACTGTACCTAGACCAGTGCTGCTTTGTGTCAGGGCAACGCCCACCCTTCTCAATGGAAGAGACCGAACAATACCTCCTGATCTGACAAGGGCGGAGGCTAAACAAACAGCTGACAACATGAGGAAACCTTTTCTCTGTGTCACAAGATGTTTCTATAAGCCATGCATGTTATTTTAATATCCTATCGCAAATAAAACAGTAAAGCAATTAAACCATATACTGAAGTGTAACATCAATTAAAAGCCTACAAATGCAATGTGGTTTATTTTTCTGTTTAGCCTGACACACTTGGTGCTCTGCCCAACCTGAGAGAGCTGTGGCTAGACCGAAACCAGCTGTCTGCATTACCCCCAGTGAGTGCCATCCTCCTGTAGCCTTTTCATTTGTATCATTGTTTTAATGCACTCTTTAATTGTACTTGTGTACCCTGTACTGTGTAGGAGCTTGGTAATCTGAGGAGACTGGTGTGTTTGGATGTATCTGAGAACCATGTGGAGGAGCTGCCCTCAGAGCTCAGCGGCCTTATTGCTCTCACTGACCTGCTGCTCACACAGAACCTGCTGGAGGTGGTCCCGGACAGCATAGGTGACGCACAACACTAGGGTTCAAACGTTTTTTTTTATCATGTCTTATTTGAGTCTTGTCTACAAGTTAAACAGCACCCAAGTTAAGCATGGCAGGTTTAAAAACAATGACAACAATGCCCCCTTGTGGCAAGTCAAAGTCAGCAACGAGGATTGTTCTCTGTACTGATTTGCTTGTTGCAAGATTTTCCTGGTATGTGATTGTCTAATTAGCAAATCACAGGGGCATAATACCTTCAATTTTTGAAGGTATTATGATATTCCTTTGTAAACAAAAATATTTCAAATATTATTTCTTCATCAAAAACTTACATCTGGATAAAATTGCAAATAGAACTGCAGTACAGTATAGTTTAGTGGTGTTTCAGAGTCTCCAAGGACCTAATGTTTTTGTCAGTTTAGAGACCCATGTCATTGCTATTTATCATAACTATGCTCTCTAAACTGCTTCTTGATTGTGAAATAAAAATGATAAAACCAAATGTAATATTGAATCACAGTTACTAAATTTTCTAAATAATTGGTACCCGTTAGGGATGAACATTTCCACCCTAACATTTCCTTGCTGCTTTATTTCCCAGGCTCCATGAAGCAACTGTCCATTTTGAAGGTGGACCAGAACAGACTGACCCATCTAACAGATTCTATAGGGGAGTGTGAAAACCTGACAGAACTTGTCCTAACAGAAAACCTCTTACAAGTAGGTTGAACATAATGTTTGAGTCTGCTGTGGATAGTGAAAAGGCATGATTTACTAACTCTATGTACTTTGCTCTCTAAAAGTCACTTCCTCGCTCGCTGGGCAAGCTTAAGAAGCTGACCAACCTGAATGTAGACCGCAACAGACTAAGTGGTATTCCCAAAGAACTAGGGGGCTGTGCCAGCCTTAATGTCCTCTCACTCAGAGATAACCGCCTGGCCAAACTGCCTGCTGAGCTTGCAGATGCCACTGAGCTGCATGTCCTGGATGTGGCTGGGAACAGGTACAAATATAATAATAACAAACTTGGCAGTCCATAAAGTTAACTCATTTCAGTTTAAATGACAGATTTGTTTGTCTTTACTCTGGCTAACTTGAGTTTTTTTTTTTTTTGTGTGCAGATTACAAAACTTGCCTTTTGCTCTAACAAACCTCAACCTCAAGGCCATGTGGCTGGCAGAGAATCAGTCACAGCCGATGCTCAAGTTCCAGACAGAGGATGATGAGAAAACCGGAGAGAAAGTGTTGACATGCTATTTGTTGCCACAACAGCCCTCTCCAAGCCTAGGTAGGACTTGGTTCTTGCCCATAGCATCTGATCGAACATGGATTTCTTTAGCGTTTACACTTCACTGTCTGTTAAACAGAGAACCTGCTACAGAACAGTGTGGATGACAGCTGGACAGACAGTAACCTCAACAGAGTGTCAGTCATCCAGTTCCAGGAGGAAACTAAGGCAGAAGCAGAGGATGATGATGATGCAGAGCGAAGAGTAATGACGTTAAGATTAAGATTTATTATGTACTGTTTCATGTATCATCAAGTGGAATTGCATTTTTTTTTTTTTTAGGGCCTTCAGCGCAGAGCTACGCCACATCCCAGTGAGTTGAAGGTTATGAAGAAGGTCATTGAGGAGAGAAGACATGAAGCCTACACGTCAAAACCAGATGGAGAAGATGACGACACAGACTCGCATGTACACAATGCTTTAAATATTTCAGAATTTGGTGTTGAGTAAGCTGTATATGCTTTATAGAAACTGAACTTTTAAGTAACCTTAATAAAGCATGAACAAATTTCTATCATTCTTAATTAACCATTTCTTCATTATGAATTAAGTCTTTGTTCATGCTATGTTAAGACTAATTAAGATATAGTTGTTTTAATCTTATAATGTGGTACTCTATGTGCTTATAAATCCTAGGCCTGTCATGGTAATTACTATATCGACTTTATTTTGGGACTCAATATTTTTTATCATGAATACACTTTCTTTTCAATAGTGAGGAGATTTTTGCCTATAAGACCTCTACAGGTCAGATTTGCGCAGACTTTTAAATGATATTACACATTTAAAAATGTGTTTATTTGAGTTATCTTGATTTGTGTCAGTGGCATGAAGTAGTTTCAGTATTTATCACAGTATTTCTCTGTATTGCTACAGGCCTAATAATTGCTTCATTTGAATTGCTAAAGTATTACAAATATTACTTTAATACGTACGATAATGTTGATTCCAGGAGAAAAGACTGAGTGACATATCCAACCAGAGCCATGAGTCGCAGGCATCCAACAGTACTGCATCTGCTGCCTCACACGAGGACAGGTCTGATGTTCCCACGGTCCCGCACAGAGACATGGTGGATGGACACACACATCACCACCATGAGGAGGAGCTGGATGAGATGGAAGTGGAGTACATTGAGGTAATGTCCAAATAGAGTCATACGTTCAAGCTGAGGCAATATATGATTTTAGAACTGCTCTGTTATGGAAAAATATTTGAAATCATAGTTATTTGAAACAATTATTTATGTGCAGGCATAGACTGTATATATAAATGGACATGACTAACCCGCTAGCTGCCACGTTCCAAATGGGAAGTGAGAATGGGGACCCTTCTGGCTCCATCAACTCTGTGTCAAATGACTTTACATTGAGAAAATTGTCTTAAAATGTTTGTATTAACCCACTCTACATAATCTTGGTGTTGTTATTACGGTATTTTGTCCATAGACAAATTCCTATTCTTAATATAGTTGTTTAAATTCTCTTCTATAATTGCTAGCCTCATAAGCTTCATTTGCTATTTATAAGCTATTTGTGATGTCACACTTCCTTAGTCTTCCTCAGACTAATAATTTATTACTATTGTTTTTTGAATCTAGTTTTAAGGCCACTGTGGTGTAGTTGTGTGCCAGGTTTTGGAGTATCCTTAAAATTTAGACCAGAATTGTATTTTTGTTACATAGTTTTTGTGTAATGAGCAAATTAAAGTAAAGAGTAAATCACCATCTGGACAAAATATTAACTCCATAAGGCCACAAAATTGGGCTTTAACATTTACCTTCATATTAAATTACAACATACTCTTCACGAAAAAACTATGGTCTCTTCTCAGGCTAAAATGAACCTTGTTGTGAAATGTATATTTTATTATTTTTTTAGCCAACCGTGCACTTTGCAGAAGAACCCATCATTCGTGGTGGTGAGGAGGATGAGGACGAGGACGGGGAAGTGGGAAGTGACGAGGAAGAAGAGCGGCCCCCTTTCCCGGCTGAGAAACAACGTCTTATCAGAAAAGACACGCCACACTACAAAAAGCACTTCAAAATTAGCAAGCTGCCCAAACCAGAGACTGTGGCTGCTCTACTCCAGGGCTTCACTCCTGATGGAGTCAACTCAGCCAATCAGACAGTGGATAATGACCAGGAGGAGGAGGAGGAGGAAGAGGAGGAGGAGGAGGAACGGCAATCTTTCAGCACCACCCAAAATAATCAAAGAATAGATGAGGAAGATGGTAGAAACCAGGTCAACTCCAGTCAAGTGAAGGTAAAGGGGCCATCCAGCTTTTTGCCAGGATACATGTTAGGAATGCCAACAAAGGATTCTATTCGCTCCTATTTCTCAACAGTAAACTAATGCACACATCTGTTTTTTATACAGTGATATGGTATATGAAATTACTTCTTATACTACCACACAAATAACCCTTTATACTCTAATCAGGGAGTCCCAGGATATCTAAATTTTAAACCCTTGCCACATACAAATTTAAGTTCATAACTTTAGTGGCATAGCAAAGTTATAATAATTATGTGTCAAAAACCCTGGGAGATACCTGGTTTAAGAGTGCCATTGTTCAGATACAAAACTAATTTAATCTGATCCATACAGAAATGTCACCACATATGCTTTTGCTGCAATAACAATTCTCACGGATGAGTGGGAAAATTTCTAATGCTAATTGATTATACATTCATGTTAGCTACTATTAGTTACTTGTGACACAATGAAGTTTGATGAAACTGATTCAACTTAAATCTCACCAAATCATCTGTGTGCGAGCGCTTGTGGATGTGTGTGCAATTGAGAATTACCTCACACCAGATCAAATATTGGCAGAGCTGGAAAACACGACCCAACTTGCATGGAACCAGCTGTAATTTGATACTTGGTTAAAATTATTCATTGTCATTGTTCCAAGTAGTTGTTGTTGGGGACAGTGCCCTGGTGTTGGGTCTGCTGGGACTTGGGAGCTTTGCCTTCTTTATGCACTTTCTCTTGCACTAAACGCAGCTCCTAGTCTCACGTTTCCATCTCTGCCTTTATGTGCTGCTGGTGGCTGGGGAGTGTCTGTGAATCACCTCTGCTTTAAAGTGAATAGGCCAACTATACACCCCTTCACTTTTAAGCCGACAGTGCTTATGACAGTTGAATGTTATTACCAATGAGAGGATGGGCTGTGAATGAGAGCACATAATGTGGCCTGACTAATCCGCATGCTTCTCGCTGGTTCCTGTCCTAACAGGGGGTGTCATTTGATCAAGTCAATAATCTGCTGATTGAACCTGCTCGAATTGAGGAGGAAGAGGTCTGTACCTACTCTTTCCACCAGTCTTTTCCCTCACTTACATGTACTCTACCAGTGGGAAAACATGCCCACAAAATCATAAACTTAAGTGAGTATAGTGGTCTGGAAACTAACTTAAGTGCATAAAAACACCTCAGACTTTTACTAATCTGTTTTCATTTAGTATTTTTAGTAGGTTAAAAGCAAAATACCTCATGTGATAACAGGATAATTCAAAGATTATTAAAATGTTATTAATCACATTAGATCAACTTGATTATTATTACTATTAAAACTGGGTCTTCTTAGAATTAAACTGTGCTGATAGTACAACATTTCAGAAGTGCAGCTTGTGTTCAAGTGTCTAATTCTGCCTCTATCATGTGTGCTTATTGCCTCTCCTGCTTTGCCTTTCTCTTTTTACTTAATTGAATAATTTTACGATAACTCACACAACATTTCAAAGTACTAATTTAATATATTTTAGGTAAATAAAGACATCAGAAAATGCGCATGGGAAATTTTGATTTGATATTGTCTGCATGTTTATTTTATTGTAGCTGTTCTTATTATTTTAAGGGGACATATCTTTACTTGACAATGTGACTGTTTGTTTGGTATTTCCCTTGTCCCAGATTTTCTTGCTGCATGTTTTTGTCCCCAACAAATTAGACTTTACTCAGCTGTTACCAGTTATTTCACACAATGGTTTCATCAAAAGGCTAGAGTATATGTCACCCGGTATTAGCTTAGTTATGACTCTACCTTTTCAACTGACAGCACACCTTGACTATCCTGAGGCAGACTGGAGGCTTAGGAATCAGCATTGCTGGGGGAAAAGGATCTACTCCTTATAAAGGAGATGATGAGGTATGACTTAATGAGACACATTTAAAACAAAAACAAAGAAGACAATGTGTGTGATGTTTTGTTGTTGATTTTAGGGAATCTTTATTTCTCGGGTATCAGAAGAAGGACCTGCTGCTAGAGCTGGTGTTAAAGTGGGAGACAAACTACTAGAGGTAAATGGACTGATCTGAAAATAGACTTTGTTTGTGAAACCTATACTTATTGTTCATGTGTTTGGTGTAGGTCAATGGGGTGGACCTCCATGAAGCAGAACACCACACAGCTGTGGAGGCTCTGCGCAGTTCAGGGACTTCAGTTTCCATGACGGTGATCAGGGAGAGGATGGTGGAGCCGGAGAACGCCATCACCACCACTCCACTAAGGCCAGAGGACGACTACTTCCCCCGGGAAAGGCGGAGCAGTGGACTGGGCTTTAGTGTAGACAGTGCCCCCAGTGGTCCCCGCCAGCGCCTGACCACCTGTCTCATCCGCAACGACAAGGGCCTTGGCTTCAGCATTGCGGGGGGCAAAGGCTCCACACCATATAGACAAGGAGATACAGTGAGATGCTAACACACTAATTACACATTTCTACTTAATTTACAGTTATTTACTAAGCTTCTGTGTGTACAAGAACCAACAATAAGAATCCTATTGTTAATTTGTTGTTTTTAAGTTGTTAGCTAGGTGCAGTGTCACAGGTTATATACATTCTAGCTGCAGCACCCTGGTTGCCGAGGAGACAGAGATATGAATAGCCATCCCTGACACATGATATGTGTGCTGTAGTTGGTCAGGCTGAGTTGTATATTTGGGTCAGTGCTCAGGTCTGTGCAGTGCTGCTGTATAATGGCAGAAACAGGGAGGAGAGGACTCATAAACATGTGATTTAGACGGGTCACACTGTAAGTCTAGCTTTGCTTTCCAAAAGAGCTTTGAAATGGATGCAATGACATGGTTTGTTGGTCTGAGGGAGGAGTTGGTTCTGTAAGCAGTGCTCGGGCATGCACTTAGTAACTTTGTAATGGGACGTGGTTATATGTAGGTGTGTTGCAGCAATCAAAAATGATTGACAGCATTTCAACCCATGCTGTTGATAAATTTGCCATTGCCTTATGATATGCATGTCTTTGTGAAAATTAAAGAAAAGTTGATCAACTTCATGTAAATTGAATTCCTGGACAGAAAATATTTTCCTAACCAGGCCTCTTGTTTCAGGGCATCTACATCTCTCGGATCGCAGAAGGCGGAGCAGCACACAGAGACAGCACTTTGAAAGTTGGCGACAGAGTCCTCTCTGTGAGTACCACACACTCATCTAACCTAAATTTGCTCTTTTCTGTTAGGAAAGTCTTTGGTGCTTTTTAATGTGTCACATGGATGATGGCAGTGCCTTTTGGTGACTTGTAGCTTGTTTCCAGTGGTCTCTCTTCCACACATAGGCTGTCTCTGTGTTTCCCCCTCACGCTGTCCTCTGCATGCTCACTAATGTGTTGAGTGTGCCTTCTGCCTGCTCGGTGGTGGGTGTGGTGTGGGGCCTGTCACCCTGCTGTGGTCAGTGAGTGATCATTGCAGTGGGTGAAATGGCATGTGAGCCCATGGTAAGAGCTGCTACTGTCAAGCCAGTGCTGACCTCTGCTCATTCCTGACTGAACAATGATATAATATGCATGCTTTAAAGCTACTGTCCTTTTTGTTAATATAGTTCTGGCAGTTATGAATGCGAGCAACCACACAATTTGCCTTTGTTTTCTTAAGACTACACATTTGGATAACCTTCCACGTGTTTTTAAGAAAATAAAGGCAAAATTAAGTATGTGTAGAGTGAAGGAGGGTGAAAAATAACACCATATTGCATAAGCCTCTCTGTCACTTTCTTCAGAAAAGCATTGGCACAACACAACTAACTTAACCGGTTATGTCAAACTAACTCTTTCTGAGAAAGTAGGTTTCCATTTTGAATTCTAAACATTAATCACAATTTAAAATGTAATTAGTCAGTATTAGGAAAGTGTGGCTTTGTTTTGCTATGCACAGCTGGCTGGCCATGCAGTCCCCCTTTTCGTAACTCATTTTCTTTTCTGCTTTACCACTGCTTTTTAATGTTGGGTTTTCTTCTTAATAACATAGTTAATTCTAAAAATCCCAGTCCAGAGTTTATACATGTAATTCTATCAATGATGGCTAGTGCTGCCACATGTCACTGTGAATGCCCTGGTGAACCCTCCTCGGTCTGCTGTTTAGATCAATGGTGTAGACATGACAGAGGCCAGACATGACCAAGCAGTAGCGCTCCTTACCGGTACCTCCCCCACCATCGCTCTGGTGGTAGAGCGCGACCTCAGCCCCCCCTCTCCAGGACAAAACCGGGCCCGCGCCCACTCCCCACCTCCCCCAGAGCCCTCGGACTCTCCTGACCAGGACGAGCAGGGCACACACCTGGGCCGCCTGGAGGATGAGTACCCCATAGAGGTGAGTGCACTAGTAAACACTTAAGTCTGTTTCTCCTTTGTTGACAAATTGTTCCTTAATGACTTACTGTCTGTCAATAATTGTAATTGTATCTGGCCTTCGATGTTCAGCTCCAGAGAAAATGGTGCATGGTACGAAAGCCTGCTTAGAAAATGTACTGTTGTGTATTTGAATGTAGGCTGATAATTATTAGTAATATCCACTTGACTTCATCCTTGGTGTAATCCAAAGCTGCTGATTTCCTTGTTGTATATGTATCCATGTAATAGAATAAAGGTAGCAACAGGTGCAGAAAGCTTCCTGTAGATGTTATATTTTGACCTCTTGTATTCACACCTGACAATGTTTGGTCTTATTTGCTCTAGGAGGTGACTTTGGTTAAATCAGGTGGTCCCCTTGGTCTAAGCATTGTTGGAGGCAGTGACCACGCCAGCCATCCATTTGGTATCAATGAACCTGGAGTTTTCATCTCAAAGGTAGAATTTGGATAAACACTGACTGTATCCAGTTAGGTTTTATATTTATGACACACATTTATGTGTGCTATCTAAACAGGTCATTCCTCATGGTCTGGCTTGTCAAAGTGGGCTTCGTGTTGGGGACAGAATATTAGAAGTCAACACGATTGACTTGCGTCATGCTACACATCAGGAGGCAGTGCGCGCCCTGCTGGCTAACAAACAACAGATTCGAATGTTGGTGCGACGGGATCCCTCTCCACCAGGAATGCAGGTGAGACAGGGTGGTCAGTGCATTATGCACCGGGGGTTTACTGTGGAGCGTGGATAATAATGCACTTTCTGTACAATCTTTTAGGAGGTGGTCATTCATAAACAGCCTGGAGAAAAGCTGGGCATCAGTATTCGAGGAGGAGCCAAAGGCCATGCAGGCAATCCCTTTGACCCCACAGATGAGGGGATCTTTATTTCCAAGGTGACCGGCAAACATTAACAACGCCATAATAATTTATGCCATTTATACCCTAGTCTGATCCCTGCTGTTATGTTGCTCTGTTCTCAGGTGAGCTCCACTGGCGCGGCTGCTCGGGATGGCCGTCTGGACGTGGGGATGAGGATTCTGGAGGTGAACAACCATAGTCTGCTGGGCATGACCCACACAGAGGCTGTGCGTGTGCTCCGCTCAGTGGGAGATTCCCTGGTGATGCTGGTGTGCGATGGCTTTGATCCAGGGAAGGTGACCGCAGTAGAGGTATGTCAACAAGAGAGAGGGAGGGTACAATGCATTTATTGATTTGTTTTATTGAAACTTTGTTTTTTGTTTTTTTGACAGGCTTCTCCTGGGATCATTGCAAACCCATTTGCAGGAGGAATTGTCCGAAAGAACAGTTTGGAGAGCATCTCTTCCATAGACAGAGACCTCAGCCCTGAGGAGATGGACATCATACAGAAGGTATAATACACTTACTAACAATCGCACATATTTATCTACAGTTTAACATGGACCTGAAAGTAGAAACAAAATATGCACCTGACCTGGATGGTTTGCTCAGCATTTGTTTTTTTCCAAAACTAACTGCACCAACAGCAAAGCAAAAGCTCACACTGGAATTCACTTATTCCAAACATTTCTACCTCACTGTGAATCATTCCACTGATTACCAACAATAGTTCCAATGACAAATCAGTATTTAGTGTTTAGAAATATGTGTGATTTGTTTGTCTTGTTTAGGAGGTTGAGATGGTGAGGGAGACTTCTCAATGGGAGCGTGAGGAGATGGAAAAAGTGGTGAGTAAAAGCATTCCAGTTAATGTTACAAAAGAGTAATTCTATGGTCTAAAGTCAGTGGGGCAGAGCTAGAAGTGTATTGGTGTAAATGAGTGAATGGTGCTTTTCCCTCTGCTACTGTGTGGACATTGTATTTAAAACAACTACTCTGGCTAAGTCCCACCTTGCATGACCTCTGTTCCACAGCTTAGTAATAGTGTACCTTTTTAATAAGTGTGGATTCTCCCCTTTCTCTCTCTCTCTTCCTGTGTTCCCTTTTGGTGTGTTTGGTATGATAACATTCATTCCATCTCTCCCTCTCTAAACCACCACCTCATCTGTTACACCTCCTCTCTCCTCTCATCGCTTCACTGTGTGGCTTTTTGGTTGGGTTCTTCCTTCTGTACTTCCTCTTCCACTCTTGGTGAAGGAGCGTATGCGTTTGGAGCGAGAGGAGGCAACTCGCCTGCTAGAAGAAGAGACTGAGGTGAGGGAGACTTCTCATCTTCTCATCAGGCTCTTACGCTCTAAAGGGCAAAGAATTACTGCAGAGGTCCAATGCATACAGAGCTCGGGATTATGTTGTATGTTTTTGATTGGACAAAAAAATAATTAATGCTTGTGTGTTACACCTATTGAGAAGCTTTGAGACTCCAAATGGTTAACTGGATAACTTTATGTTTTGTAACTTAAAATCTTCATTTTTTTCTTAGCAACCCAATCTCATTGTCTTGTCTTGTCCCATCCCTAATTGCAACACTATGGTATGATAAATGATTTATCAGTAGTGACCCAGCAATTTATCAGGTTTCTTTTGCACTACTTTTGTTTGTTAGTTTTTCTTTTGTTTTCTTTTGTTTGGTTTGTTTGTTTGTTTGTTTGTTTGTTTGTTTGTTTGTTTGGCTTAATGTATCATCATATGTTTGACTCAGCTGCCAGTAACATAGAACTTTTGACGATTGAATTGACTAGCAATGTCACCTTTTTCACCATCATATCTGAGCTGTACACCAAATTTGAAAATATATTAAGATCTATTTTAGATTTTTTTACAGCAATTATCATTTTGTTTACTTTTGCATTGCAGAATATTGGACCTGGGCCACTAAAACTTGACTACAAAACCCTGGCGGCTCTTCCAATGACCAGCTTGCAGAAGGTAAACAGGGTAAGTTATCATCTGCTGTTGTAAAATGTAAAGTAATGAGCCATGTTGGGAAATGGCCTTCAAAAATGAGAATAGTACTGAATATTTTATACCGTTGTTGTTCTTATCCCTGGAAAACTCTGTGACCCTGACCGACCAGTTGCTGGTTTGTCATGTTGACTCTGGTTCACAGCCTCAAGTGTAGACATGGAATTCTTACTCCTTCTTCATCTATAATATCAAGTCTTTGTTGTGTAAATCAGAAGATGGATCAGTACTTGGCCTTGTTCTTAAACAAATTCAAGTTAAAGGGAAGAAATGCTTTTGGAGTGAAGAGTGGCTTTTTAGCTGAAGGTCTTTGCTACAAGGTTCTCCCTTTCTTGAGGTGAACAGCTGGCCATTATCACGCTGCTTATCCTCTGTGATATTTTAAACCGTCTTCTGGTTCAGAACTGGCCAGCCTCTTGAGTGGGTGTGGCACTAAAGAGGGAGAGATAGGGCCAGAAGAGCGAGGGTGTCTGTGAAGAGTGGACAAGTGTTGCTGTTTGACTTCCACTGGTCTGAGCTATACGTTAGAGTGGAATTACTAACCAAGCTTCAGCACTGTAAGTACCACATATAGAGGAGTGTGACATGTGAGTTTATTTACTTATTTCTATATGTACTTTCTGATTTGCTGCATTGCCTTTTGTTTGATTGTCTATTTTGGACTTGATTAGACATTAATTTCTAAAAGTTTAGCTTTCATAAACACAATTTCCTTGAAGATACTTGTATACTTCACTAATGTCGAGTACATGTCCACTGCCCTTTGTGGCCAGTTATATTGACCAGAATAACTTAACCTACATAGCTCTTGCAGCTGTTCATAGTGACTGAATAAGATCCAGATTTGTGGCTCTGGCTCAGACATTAGTCATGCTCAGAAGAAATCCCCTTGATAGGACTATCTGAGTTCACGCACTTGTTTAAACTGAAGAGATGGTCTTTCCTGTAATTGGTGCTAATTATATAAAATATACAATTTTAAGCCAACAATTACTACTTGTTGATTTATTCGCATTCCGTTCACTCTCCACATGGCTAACTCGTGTTAGCTTCACAGGGAGCCAGCTGTCTCCACAGGTTGTATTTGAGCCAAAATGGTCCTCGTTCACATTCCAGCCTACTGACCCTGACAACCACAATACATACTATGGCCAGCACTGTGTTCCCCACAATGGTGGAGCTATTTTGATTACTACTAGGAATGTCCCTGCCTCATATACTAGGCATTTCAGTGTTGACCTATGTTTTTAATGTTAAAAGAAATAAAATTCAAGTGTGAGCCATTGATAAATTATCCTGAAGCCTAGCTCTTTCCATGAGCTGATAATAGTTATTTAAGGCAGAAACTAAACCACCGCTAACTGACCCACACACGGTACAGGTCCAACCCCAATTAAAAGTGAAAGGGCAATTCATTATACTTCAGCAACTTTTTAGTCATCTGAATGTTTCACTGCTTTAATCAGTATTCTTTACTGTGTGTACTTGTTTCATGTGGAGGTCTTTAGTTGTCCCCTCTCCCACTCAGCCCCCTGTCAGTCTGACTGCTCCCATGGCGGCCCCTCTTCAGGCCCAGTACGTTGCTCCTATAGACTCTCTGGGGTTTGACTTGAGGCACTCCCTCGTGGAGCAGGAGTCCTGCCCCAGCCTCAGCTCAGACCAGGATTACCTCTTTCCTAATGGGACGTCTGCCTCAGTAAGTGAATGCTCCATCACCACTCTTGACTCCTCGTGTGCTCCTGATGAGGAGGAGTGCTTGGTGGACTCTCAGCCAATGTGCTTCAAAGAGAACCCATTCTTGGTGGCCAACCGCAAAGGCAAAGGCCTCCCCCCGGGTCAGCGAATCCTGTCTGGACCTCCAGTGGGCTACGGTAAACCAGGCCAACTTCAGCCATGGCTCCACAGCAAGGCAAGATGGTGCCTGTGTGGTTTGGGCGCATGGTGTGACATCCCAGCACTTTCCTTTTAAAGTAATTGGACATGTGATATTATTTGTATTTATCCTACAATCCTGACACCATGACTGCTTGTGGGAAACCAGCAGCTGAATTGC
This sequence comes from Scartelaos histophorus, assembly GCA_000787155.1. Lineage (NCBI taxonomy): Eukaryota > Metazoa > Chordata > Actinopteri > Gobiiformes > Gobiidae > Scartelaos > Scartelaos histophorus. The sequence goes on along the minus strand of JACN01016834.1, from coordinate 1,945 downwards.
TGCATGTTTTGCTGTGAGCACTGAGTAGGACTAAACTCAGGAGATATTTAAAACATGGTCAGGACTGACTGAAATGTGTGTCCCAACAGCTGAAGCCCTGTCATAAAGCAACCTGAGCTGCAGGAATGAGCATGGCGGCTGCCACTTTGTTGTTAGTCACAACTAACCAGAAAATGTCTGTTGTTTTAATGTTTAGTTTTTGGATTATAAAACTATGGCAACTTTTAAATATCATGCTTTATCTTCCAGGCGCCTTCCGGTGATTACACCCGAACTGAGAGTCCAGTCAGAGAAGCCCCTTATTCTCCCACTGTCCAGCCTGTAAGTCACACCACTTGTGGTTTTCTGTACCTTCTCATGTGTCATTTTGACTTCATCTTTTCTTTGACATAAATCATTTTTGTAGTGCAGGATTTTTAGAGTTGACCCTTGACCCTTTCCCCCACTCTTAGCCCTGCCACCAGTCTTCTTCCAGTACCCTGTACACAGGCAGAGAAACCCGTTTTGTAAGTGGCCCTCCCTGCTCTAGCCTCCCTGCTCTGGCCTGGGTGTTAGGCTTTCTGAGATAACAGGTTAAGCTGCCATTTGTGCTGCGGTCCTTCAGGCTCAAACAGCATGTGGCTGCTTCTGAGGGCCAGCTACTTGTACTTTATGACAAACTAGAGAAGAATGTGTTGTCTGTACTGATTTACAGATGCAAATTCTCACTGAACTAAAACGGTGTACAGCACAAAGTTGCACAAAGTTACCTATAACCAAACCTGTTTTGATTATGAATTTATCATAAAAGTGAGATAATGTAACCTTGTGCTGTTGCATTGCTTGAAAGGTAGTTTTGTCTAACTATATAAACTTGTTTGGTAACGGCATTGCTTTTGATTCATTTATGATTCTTTTTATTTAGCTTTTTTATTATTATATTTATGTTTCAGGCAAACATTCATTACACTTCCACCCCCACTGCCAAGGACAACTTTTTATCATCCGTGAGTGCCAAGTTACACCATTCATCTTCACTTTCTATTCCAGTATTTTAAACTTCTATGTTACATGTGCATGTGTTTCTATTGACAATCTTGTTTTCTGTGTCTGCAGACACGACCAGGTGCCATCCAGCCAGTGGGGCGTGTGCGACCGACTACCTCCCCTGGCACTCCGGACGGCCACAGCCCCAACCCTTTTCAGCATGGCCCCTCCCCATTCAACACCCCGACCTCTGTAAGACCCCTGACCACTACCACCACTTAGGCCTGGGTGCGGTCATTTCAGTGTGTGCCAATAACCATGCAAACGGTGCCTGAGTCAATATACACAGGGATTTTCTAAGTGAGCCTAGAACCAAAGACCAGTGAATACCAAGCTATGCATCTGCTGTTTATTATTATGGGATGTTTGCTTTCTTTAGATCATATTTAAAGCCGCATCCATTCCGATATTGTATATCTACAGAGCTTGATGTTAGCTTGATCTTTTTATAAGTATTGGTAATTAAAAAAAATCCTCAGTACTATTTACATAGAGAAATAGTTTTATACATTATAGAATATCTTGTTCTTAAGTGTGCTGTAATCTTTTGTAATCGATTCTATGCTCCTGCTGTTAGCTCAGCATGTTCAGACTCCAAGGTCCTAGCTAGCTTCTTGGTCTTTTGTTTACATGTTAGCTTCAGATTGTACATGTACCTGAACTAGGTACCTGTGTAAGCAATAATCAGTAGAGTATTTCAATAATGGATAGCACTGATTCATCTCACACCTTCCCGGTTCTTCATACATGGCATCTACACCAGAGTCCCACTGTTGCTCCACTTGTCACTTAAAACCAGCCGCCATGTTGTGTGTCTCTTCTGTCTGCTACATTGCTGGTTTTTCTCATAGTCTACCCTCTCCTCCATGTCTTGTCCTATCTCTCCATACGGACCTCCTCATTGCCCCCCCTTCGAAAC
>JACN01130193.1:0-16220 GCA_000787155.1 Scartelaos histophorus | reverse complement strand
TAAAAATAATAAAAATAATTAATGTAATGCCTAAAGATAGATGCATGTAAAAATTTAAAATTATAATTAAGCAGAGCACCTAACATTTTTTTTTTTAATTAAATGGAAATCATTATTTTTGATTCATTTGAGCGTTTGGGTTTACAATGTGCTATAATAAACTTATTTCTTACAGTCCTTTTAACTGAAAAATCACACATTTGTATTGGAGTTATGACAATACTTCTGAAGCTTTTTAATGCAACCCTCATAAAGACTATAACACATTTCTAATAGATCCTAAAAATGTCATTTAATTATAAAAAAAGAAGTCTCATCATTTTCGTCATACCTCACAAAAATCTCAACTTTTGCTTACCCAAAAACCTTGACATTAAAAGCCCCAAGTGCGCCTATAAATCTCCATACTGTCTCACATCGCCACATTAAATCCAGTCCCAATTTTGCACATTAAAATCAGTGAGCGTGGGCTGAAGGTCTGATCATATAAACCCCCGAATCCACAGAAGGTGTTATTTTAAAGCTGACTAAGCCTTTTATTCACTGCGTGTCTTTAGTTTAATCAGACTGTGAACGCGATGTGCCTTTGATCACAAACCCAAACCCCTCTGCTACACTTTAAGCAGCTCTACCTGATTTTCACTGTCTTAAAAACATGAAAGACAAAGCAAGTTCAATTTAAAGGTTGTATATTACACAAATTGACTCTTATAAGATTGAACCATGTTATAATCTTGTTACCTCCTCAAAAAAAATACTAGGAGTTATGTCAAAGTGTTTTCAAGCGAACAGCTACCTTTTGTTCAATAGAGATGGGCAGTTCCAGGGCTGAAATAGTCTAAATGACTCTAGTGACTGTGTGTGGAGTTTAAAAACACAGTGGAGCACTTCCTGTAATACCACATGACATCAAATAAAGTGTTTCAGTTTATGGTCTTCCTCACTTATGCAATCTGAGCATCCTAATGATTCACCACAATGAGTTTATTTGCACTTTTCACAACTTTCAGAAGCCAGAGTAGATTTTGTTGTCACGGTAACGCTAACAGCAACTAGTATGCTAACACACACTTTGTGATTATCGAACAATAAAGCGTTTTATAATTACAGCAGTTAGCACACAATAGCTGCTTATACAAGCATGTATCTGTATTGGAGCAAGTCCATAGTCCATAAATCCATAGACTGCAGAAGTGGACTAAGACTAAGGGCACGTGGCATCACCCATCAAGTGTGTTCCAGTCAAATGAAGCTCACCGAGGCCTGCAGTTATAGGGGCACATTTGGAGCCAGGCCCCATATTAGGAATAGGATTTTTTACGGACAAAATAGTGAAATAAAACAGGATCACGTAGCAGGTTAATATGAACGAAGACCAAAATGACAAGGCTCACTGCAGCAGAGGGATTCAGTGTAAACTCAATTGGAGTCGATGGAGCTGGACGCGCCCTCATGAACATTTCCTCAATTAAATGTGGCGGCTGGGTTAGCAATGTCCATACAGTCTGTGGTTTAATCTTTCCTAAATACAAGACAGGTCTCTTTATATGTCTCTATGCTTTGCAGCAGTAGATGGTAGAAATCAGCTTTTCTAGATTTCAGAATCTGAAGATTTTGAACACCTCCTATTTTCTTCTATATGAAAAAATACAGATTACAGCACCTATGTACAGTTATAAATAGCTGTATTTGTGAGTCAGCTAAATGTTGGACCTTAGCTTAACTAATAATCCGTCGTCAGTTTTATTACTGTGGTCTTCGGACTCACTGGCTTTGTCCTTGATTCATTCTGATAAGAGACTCTACAATGGCATATCTGCTCACTGTTAAAGACGGCTCTAAAAAAAGAGAGACATTAGTAATGATTAGCTAATTGATTTTATAGTAATATTATTATTGGTATTTAATATGTAATATTTTCCTTGTGAATGGTTTTGACCAAACCAAAATTTATATTGGAAAAACTGGAAAAATTAACAAATAAAGGAAATAGGTATAGAATACACACGGATCCCCAATGTTATCACAGTGTTAATTATTAATGTTCAATTACTAATAAAATATAGCAAATCTAAAAGCATATTAAGTGAGTGAATGAGAGTGAATCGTTATCTGTTTGTGCATGATTTTGCACCACAGTTACAGCAAACTTAAGACAAGGAAAGTGCATTACTCAGTGTATCCATATCAAAGCTGTTTGGTGGAACATCCCCCGCCTGCTTTTCTCCACTGAGCCGTTATTGCCCTTTTATATAACGATAAGTGAACGTATAAGCAGTAATAAACCAGGTCTAATCAGGACTAACCCAGGACCACTCCAGGTAGGGCTGACGATTTGGGAAAAAATAATAATTAAAAAAATAAAGATTAGATTAGCTATTTATGTTTCAATAATAGGATTTTGTTCAAAGTTTACATTTTAAACACATCTAAGTAGCAAATAGGTACAGAACTGAGTAATAAAAGAATCACATGCACTTCAGAGCATTTTTGCCCAAATCTAAAATTTACTTCTAATTTGCTAATTGCTTAGATTCAAATTTTGATAAGATTCTGATTAATCTTGCAGCTATAGCTCCAGGTCTAACCGAGGCTCTGAAGTGTAGGTTTTTTTTGTTATTTCTGGTGACTGTAGATCTGCTAATGATCAAGTGACAGGAATTAATGTTTGGTAACTGAGAGCTATTAAATGTAATCATCAACTTGGTAATGATCAGCATTAAAGCCTTTCTCGCCCATTTCTTGAATATTATCTATGAATAAATTGGGCTTCTGGGAATTTTCCAGTTCCATACGGAGTAATCCATTTCTTTGACAGAGCCCCTCCCAAGCCATTAAGTAAGTGTTTTATAATAAGTGTTTTAATTCTCAGAGTAATCTTTCAAGCGATTAAATATATGATCTCTAACAGCTATCACTTAAACAGAGTGGAGTTGCTTTACACATGCCCTCTCCACATATGCTTTATATTATCAGTTAAAGCTGCACTATGTAACTCTTCTGGTAGAGGGTTTGCTATTTGCTTGTGTCCATGGAGATGCTACTCATTTGGTTTGAATGGTCCATAGTGCAGCAACAAACATATTTATCTCTATTGAGACGAGTGGTGTATCAATGCTACATCCCCAGGGCAAGTTACAGTTCAGGTCTGTGACGAGGTGACAACACTCACTGCAGACATGTATGCTTTTTCAGCACAAGGACACCCAAAATAAACAATAAATGCTAGTTAGGTATACGTTTAATGTCATACTATGGAACATTCCAGGCAAAGCAATGGCATTCATAAAAACAAGCACCAAACCCTTCAACAGAAAAGTTACAAAGTGTATCTTCTACCCATTCATCTGTTTTCTTCCACTTAATCATGGGGCAGCAGTCGAAGGAGAGACTTCCAAACTTCCTTCACCCTGAACACTTCCTCCAGCTCCTCTGGGGGATCCCAATCTGTTCCCAGGCCAGCTGAAAGACATAGTCCCTCCAGTCTGTTCTGGCTCTTCTCGGTAGAACATGCCCAGACCACCTCCCGAGGGAGGTTTAGTGGCTGCATCACTGCCGACGCTGCACCAATCTGTCTGTCAATCTCACGCTCCATCCTCCCCTCACTCGTGAACAAGACACCTAGATATTTGAACTCCTTCACCTGAGGCAGGGTCTCTCCATCCACCGAGAGAGGGCAAGCCACCTTTTTCCGGTCAAGAACCATGGCCTCGGATTTAGAGGAGCTGAACTTCTGGGGCAAACTGCCCCAGTGCTGCAGGTCCTGTTTCAGTGAAGCCGTCAGGATAACATCATCTGCAAACAGCACAGATTAGATCCTGTGGTCCCAAAACCGGACCCTCTCCAGTCCTGAACTGCACCTAGAAATTCATAAGGCCAGTGTATGTGACAGTTCCCTGTGATATAATGAGCTGGCCTTCCTGTTGGAACCATAGGTTCACACACACACTCATTTAAAAGTATCACACCTCCCATCTGCTGCTCTCTGCACTTTCTACTTAATCACATTTTTACATTAACTCGGAGCAAAGGCTGGTCTGATCAATGCTGAGGGGATTATGCCGCCTCTCCCCCAGGCCCATGGACATTAATTAGACTGCAGTTACGTGGCTAATGTTATGTATGAGTACAAAGTAGGCCATATACACCTGGTGAGAACTTTAGATGTCTCTGGAGCTCACTATAGACCTGTATACATTTGAATACTGTAATGTGGAGGTGTGAAGTGGCAGAGTGGTTTGTGCTCATGCCACTTAGCAAAAAGGTTTCTGGGTTCAATCCACAGACTGTATAAAGACCAAGAACTAAGGGAGTGTGACGTCACCCATAGTGTTCGGCTCCAGTCAAATGAAGCTCACCGAGGCTAGTAGTTATGGGGGAATTTGGAGCATATTAGGAATAGGAATTTTTTTATGGACAAAATAGTGAAAACACCAGAGCCTGACAGCAGAGCCTGACAGCAGCAGCAGCAGCAGCAGCAGCAGCAGCAGAGAGAGGGCTGATGTTTTTCAATAACACAGCAGGTTGGCCATGTCCATTCATACTTTATATACAGTATGGTTCAGTTCTGGGGCTGTTACATAAGCTGAATTTGCTGAAATTGAATTAAAATAATCACATTTTGCAAATTGTTATTGGACAAAATATCTTTTGTAAGAACGACATTGACATTATTGAATCAAACTTAAAAAAATATATATTTCTGATTTTCATTTTCAATATACCTTTATCAATGTGCTCTATCTTTCTCAGTCTCCATTTTTTAACACTTTTTGTTAAACAGACGCTCTGTATTTAACTGTAAAACATTTTTATATTTACAAACTTTTAAGAAAGAGCTGTGTGTTCCGTAAATAGTTTGTGTTTATTACTTTGATTTTAAAGGTGGACATTTACAGTTTCAGTACCAGTACTGGTCATTTCTGTTTTTTGCTGCAGAGAACTACTGAAATAAATGATACCTTGAAACATTTTTATGCCACTATACACGATAACAATAAAGCTAGATAACCCCGTCAAACTGACTTAAAAATAGATTGTAAGGCGTGAGCTGCAATAACTAAATAGCACAACTGAGCAATAATTAACCAAAGAAGCCACGTATTCAAGCTCCAGCGTACTGTACTGCAAAAACAAAACAAACAAACCAAAAAAACAAACAAATATTGAACATTGAATATTGCAAAGAAAATGCATCCACGATAAGTACTGATCGTCCAGCATATATTGTTTCAGTTATAATGTATTGAATAAGTCGATATATTTATAGTTATAGTTATTTTTGTGACAGGCTTTTGGCCACAGAGCAGTGAAAACACATTTTATTTCACTGCAAAGTTTCACCATCATCATTAACAGAGTTTGAAGTACTAAAGATCTCCAAACAACAATGACTCAATGACTATAACACTCTGGTATTTGCTTGTAAAGCTGTTTGCAAATCTTAAGTGGTCACACACATTATAAGCATTCATAAAGCAGTAAAATCAAGTAAAATTGATGTTATAGAGCTTTTAACCATGTTACAGTCGCTCCCTTTCTCAAAGTTTCTTGAAATTGTAATTCTTGAAATTGTAATTCATGCCATATTGTCAATCAACCTCCATTTTTACCACTACCAGCAAACGCCCACTGCTCTTGCGTTATATTTTATTTTCTTAAGCAGTGATACATGCAGGATTGGGCAGTGCAGTGTGGTCATTTTGGTACAAATGAAGAAAAATCTGTAGCTCGCTCGCGTAATGTGCAGGTATCCACTGGAGGTGCAGACGGCTTCACAGCTGTTTGTAGTGATGACGTTTACAGCAGACGTGTTTAATTTATTAAAGGTGCACGGTGTAACTTTTCTAGTGGAGAGTCAGTTACCCCCTCGTCTCCGTAGAGATGTTGTTTTATCCCGAATGCCCCAAAGTACTGCATTAAGTCTATTTCCATGGAGACAAAAATGTGACACCACCAAGCCAAGTCCTGCTTGTGTAAGTGTAATGCCACTGTGGAACATTTCAGGCAAAGCAATAAAACCTCTAATGGAAAAAAATCAGATGACCCTCCAGCAGAAAAGTTACACAATGCTCCTTTAAGTCGTTTTAGATGAAATGATGATTTAAAATGCACAAATTGTAACATAATGACCTCCCTGGATGCACCACACTATGACATTAAATAGTTCTACTACACGTTTTTTCATTTACAGTTGATTTTATCGCTTAAAAACACCTACCTAGTACCTTCTGACTGTGAGTCGTGTTGCCTCTTCAAAGATCTGACCTGTAACTTGTTTTGGTTTGGTCTTTGTGAGGACGGAAAGGTTTAATACCACACTGTGAAACACTCCAGACAAAGCAAAAACATCTCCATGGAGAGAAGTTGCACAATGCACCTTTTACGTGAACGTGACCTTAATGTTCTGATCATTGTGCAATTTAAAGCCGCTCTTAAAACACGTGTCTGCGTGTGTTTCCCGATCCAAGGTCGTCTGGAATCCGGCGGTCAACATAAATCACAGAACAATGCGGTAATGAGGAAGTTTACCTGCTAAGAGCCCCTTTAGAGCCGCTCCAGGAGTCAGGTGCTACAGCGCTCTGTCCTGGGGCTGTTTCTATAACTCATGGTGCCACATTAACTCTCATTTTCCTCATGATTGAAGCTCCTGCTGTAAACCGAAAGGCCCTGGCTACAAAAGCAGTTGATCGTAATTAGTGTTAACGCGATATGACATTTCAAACTCGATTTCGATACTAAGGAGTCGGCTTGATACTCAAAACTGATCTCAAATCCACAGTGATTATAATAAATTTCGTTAGACAATATAATGTGAGTTTCAGCTTGTCAACTTTTTGGTTCGGGGGTCCATCACCTTCTTGTTTCGGAGGATATGTCATTGCTCGACTTCCACAATATGACATTAAACAGCTCTACTTCACATTGATTAAATTACTGCTGGATTTATAGCTCAAAAATACCTCAAAAAACAGGCATTCTGACCGTGAGCGGGGTCGGCGCTCCACAAGTCTGACCAGTAACTTGGGCTAGTTTGGTCTCCATGAAGATAGAAAGGCTTAATGCCACACTGTGAAACATTCTAGGCAAATAAATAACATATTCAGGGAGTAATTGTTGCATATTCCACCAGAAAAGTGGTCTAATACTTGTTCTCTTCACTGTGCAATGACTCAAAATCGAGAATGAGATGTAGCCAATTCTCTGTCAAATTCAAGACTGTTTTTAGTGCCAGTTAATATAATTCTTTCTTGTTTATGTTCATAGAAATTGATTTAAAAAAATGTGATTGATCAATGAGAGGACAGATTTGATTTTATTTATTTATTCATATTATATTATTGTTATTGATGTCTTTTTTTTTTTGTTTTTACAAAATGCACAACCAGCCAAAATTCAAGTCCTGTGCATCAAAGCAATGTCACCTTTTGTCCATATTTTCTGAACAAAACTTGATGCACTCCACATCAAATCATTATTATGAGGAGTAGTATAGTGAGAATATAAAATGCCATTCTATTTACTCCGATACAAGAGAACGCCTTAAACATATTGATTGCTCATTTATTTAAGAAAACAAGGCGCCGTGTACCATTTCCAAGTCCAGACAGGCTTCAGGTGTAACCGTACAACGTCTAAACATCTAAATTAAAATGCCAGTCAGTGTTAGACAGGAGACAGCTCATTTGTTTGGGTAATCCCAGTAGGAAAAAACAATAGAATACTTGGTTAGTCACTGCAACTTCCCATGTTCTAATTAGCCCCATTACAGAGACATAGATAATAGATAAGAGTGATTAAAGTGCATATGACAGGTTACAGCTCTACTTCCATAACAGTTACCGAGCTACTATAATCTTGAATTGCTCAGTTATGATTAGACTAATGCAACTAAATAATATCACATTTATGTTGTTAAAGGTCCTATATTGCACAAAATTGACTTTAAGCTATTTCAGAATGTTGTTACTTCCTCAAAAATATACCTGGAGTTGTTTTGTTTCATTCACACATGCTCAAAACGCTCTGTTCCACCTTGTGATGTCATTTACTGGTAGTTTTTATGTCAGAAGCTCCTTTTACCTTTAATGAGCAAAGACTAAAAGAAGAACTCAGCCTAAATATGCTGAGTTTGTGTGTTACAAATGTGTGAATAAAACAAAACACAACTCCAGGTCTGTTTTTGATGAAGAAACATTATAACATAGATCATAAAATAGTTTCTTTCCTTGTTTGTAGGTTAAGTTGTCCTTTCAGTTTGGATGGAATTTTCCGTATCGATTACATAGGTGGAGGTATTTTTACAACTCATTACGATGTATTTTTGTACTTTTCTCCTCAAGTTCTTTCCCACAATTTCCTTTAAACGGATGTAAAACTATGATAAGTATTTACTACAGGTTTCTAAACTCGCTGCATTGTAACCTTGAAACTTTTCCAGTGTGGCCATTGCAGTGGGATCTTCCATGAATCATCCCAAAGGCTCGCGAATTCTGAGCAAATCCTATTGCCCCATAAAATCCACACAGGACAACGTGTGCAAGGGCCTACACTTTACTTCAACAATATTAGTGATCAATTCTCCACAACCAAAGGCAATGAACACTGTTATCTCTAAGCTGTGGAGTTTATGGCCCGGTTAATAGTTAAGCAATGCTATTGTGTCCCGGAGGATGGAGCAAGGACATGCGTAAAAACTCCGGTTCAGTTTTCGGAGGGTTGGACCACTGTTTCGACCAATGAGCGGCGATAAATGTATGCAACGTTCAACCCTGTGATGGAGAGTATAAAGGTAGGTCAAGACAAGCAAACCAGGCCTAAACTTACAAGTATTTGAAATCAATAACTCGTGAGGTACTGAATGTCTCCAGACTGAAAGCTGTAGTTTTTTTGAAGTTTTTCCAATGGAGAAGTACAAGTCAAACGGAGGAGAGCACGTCAACGAGGCGTACGATCCGAATCTAGACGAGCCCCCGGTTTACGAGGAGCCGGCGCGCACCGTTCGGCCGTCGGTGGTGAGCGCCTTTGGGCATGACACCTTGGACCGGGTGCCCAACATCGACTTCTACAGGAACGCCGGCAGTGTGAGCGGGCACAGGCAGGTCCGACCATCACTGCAAGAGCTGCACGATGTGTTTCAGCAGAAGGTAGGAGCGATTTTGGAGATTATTTTATGTCTGAATGCAATTGTAACAAGTGTCTGCTGTGACTTTAGTGATTTTAAACACCTTATTTGATAGAGCTAAACCAGGGATTACTCGCACTGCATAAATATCTAGTGTATTTTATCTTATTTGAGTGAATTCGACTTGACAAGTAAAATGATCTACCAAGCAACATTGGATTTTGTTTCTTATTTTAAGGGCAAAGAGTTGTTTTCCTTATCTTACGAGGAGCAGGATGTACTTTCATATTTAAGTGCTAAAAATCTGGTTCCATTGGTACTTGTCTAGTGAATTCTACTCAAATCATGATAAAACTTCCTTAATTCAATCATCTGAACTTTGCTAGATTTTAGTTTTTGCAGTGTGAGGACAAATTTAAGACCAAAACTGAACCAGGAATTAAAAGGACTTTAGCAAAGAAGGGAAGAAACTAGGTCTAGTCAACGTTTAAACCAAATCTTGGACTAAAAAAGGTTTAATTGGGACTTCTTAAGAACCAAATCTACGACGAAAGGTCTTCAACAAGGCAAAGAGGAAAACAGGTTTAGCCTTGGACTGAACCAGAACCAGAAGGGGACAGAATAAGGATTTCTCCAGGAGCAAACCAGGATTATAGTGGAACCAAGGAATAATATTGGACAGTAGGACGTCAGTGAGGTAAAGAACCAGATATAGACTTTAAATAGAACCGTATAGTGTAATCTTAGACTGGAACCGGTCTATAACAGGACTTCTCAAAGATCTTCCAAAGACCAAACCGTGAGCAAGACTAAACCAGTAATAATGCAGCACAATATTAATTAATCAAACAACTTTGGACTTTGGACCTACAAGTGAATCAGGACTGAAGCTGGATTTGGACTGAACCAGGACTATATTCTAGGCGTAAAAATAAAGCAGGTCGGCGCTCGGTGGTTTATGGTCTGGTACGAGTTATTATTGGTCTGAATGTGTGTCCTAGAGATCACCTTGTGCGTAAAGTTTGCCACTGTTTGCTTCTGAATTTGCATAATTGTTTTATTATTCAAGTAGAAATGAACATGGAGGACGTGAAACTTCTCAAATCTGTCTGAAAATTAACAAATAATGATACAAATACGGCTGTTTTTGCAAGGGAAACTGTTTGTCTGATAAAAACGCATGTATCAATAAACGTGCTCCATATAATACAGTGAAATGTATAATACTATAGGAGAGTTTGGTGCTTTGCAAAGCTACAGCGGATAGCAGGAAGTTATTTAAATAATTTCAAGCCCAGTTATGCATCTTCTTTAAATGATCTAACTAATGTCTCCAAATGGATTCCACACATACTTAAGGTAGAAGCACTGGAGGCTTCTACCTTGATTTATTGTCATTGTCATAATTAACAACGAAATTACACTTAGAGCATTAAACAGCAGCGTGAGCAGTGCAAACAGAATCAGTGCTGTTCCTAAAGTGGAGATACAAGAATGTGAACAACGCAATTACCTTTAATGCAGCTTTATTTGCAATGAAAATTAAAATAAAAAAGGATGGTTCTGTATTTGAGAACCATATATGGACAGTTTTACTACACGCTTGTTTAGTTGTGCTTTTAATAAATCACTAATTTGTCCCAAAATAGAACCATAAAGATAACAAACTGTATTTTTAGTTTTATTTTCATTGAGCTTTTGACTCCTGTACAGTTATGACCCATTTAGTCCCGTTTTAAAGGTTCACTGTGTTATTTCTGGTTGGAGATCCTACCTGTTGCCATGGAGATGTTAGCGCTTTACCTGGAATGTTTGACAATATGGCTTTAAACACGTCTTGCATTTATTCACGTACGAAAGGGGTCATCGCTCCACAGATCTGGCCTGTAACTCGGGCTGTCACTTGCTTTTCTCCATGGAAATAGATAAGTTTAATGCCATACTTTGGAACATTATAAATTATAAAGCAATTGCACAGTGCATCTTTAAGATACCTGCAAATTTACTCTGTAGACAAAGTTTATTGATCCACAAGGGGAATTATCTAGACACAGTAGCTCATTCATCACAATTTAATATAATAATAGAGTAAAAAAATAAATTGTAATAATAAATTCTAAATAAGTAGCAAGAAAGACAGCTGGAGAGGGTGTCAAATATGTATAAGTCAAAAGAAAATAGAAAAATAAGTCGTAAAATATAAAATCACTGTTCATGTATCTGTAAAAGTTCAAAAGTGCCATCAAATTTAGCAAATTATCACATGCAACAAATGTAAGTTCTTCCTATTCTAATTTGAAGACGTTTTATTGAACTCTTATAAAGCTGTTACAAAAAAAGTTACAAAACACCAGAGGTCAGAGGTCGTGCAGGTTTATAAGCGGCGCTGGATGATTATGTGTCAACTTAATGTGTTAACGATGTTTTAAAAGAGTCGCTAAAGAGCCTATGGGGTTTTACTTTAACTGGTCGACCCAATGATCTTTACAGTGTCTCCTGAACCTAAAAGATTGATGATTCACAATAGATGCAAAAAGTAGATTTGATTTTATTAGTATTATTATTATTATTATATATAAAGCTTAGAATTTCACTTTAGGTATGCAGAAAAAAATATATATGAAAAAAATACTGAAATAATGATTTGTTCTGTGTGTGGGTTTCAGCTTTGCAACATTTTGAGGCTATTCCAAAAGATAAAATATTTTAAATTCATAATTCCTCTGGCAACGTTACTAGATTTTCTTTACTTGAGTTGAAACCCATGAATATTTGAACATTTCTATCTGCTTCTTACCTCCTTCAAACATAAAAGTAGCAGCGCCAAATAGGAAAATATGTGTTTATCAAATATACATGATTAAACATTACACCTGCATCCTTGTAATATCCATTTAAAGGTGCACTGTGTGACTGTTCTGGTGCTCACGGAGATTTTCTTGCACAATATGATATTTAACTTATATCAGGCCACCAAGGTAAGTTAGAAAGCAGATGAAAACAACAGCAATTTTTATTTTATTTTAGACATGATCACAGACAAATGATATGACAAAAACGTGACACGGCGCTCATTTAAATACGGCGTTTTCTCTTCATTTTTACAGCAGAACGGGCGCGTCTCGGTCCCGGACACGGTGCAGGACGACAGCGAGGGCAGCGATGACGGGACCCCCTGCGAAGACCTGGAGTCCAACCCCCCCATCGACCCCAACAAAGGAGTGGTCAAGTTCGGCTGGATACGAGGAGTCCTGGTGAGGGCGGCAAAGAACAACGCGGGACAATGAACTTTTTGTCATAAATGTCTTGCGTAATTATTGATTAGGATGTTAAAGCGCCAATATTACGCATTATGCTTCCTCATCACAAACATGGAGTTGTGTTTGGTTTCATTCACACATGTTTAACACACAAATCCAGCATTTTTGGGCTGTTCTTCACTCATTACGATTTTAATTTGGTTGATTTCAGACCTGGAATCGCCAATCTCTACTGAACTAAAGCTAAAACGCAGCTATTAACTTGAAAACTACCACTTCATGACATCACAAGGTGGAACTGAGCATTCTGAGCCGTGCGAATGAAGCAAAACTGCAACTACAAGTGCGTTTTCTAACTTCGCAAAAGTTGATTTTTTTAATGTAGGACCTTAAATAGTGACTGTGGATTTCAGTAGGTTGAATTTTACAACTTTTACAACATTTACTACTGTGTATTAAAAGTTTACATTTATTTTTTATGACATTCTGTTTGAGAGGACGTAACAGTATAATTTGATGGGAGATATACAGTTTTGAAGGAAAGACAGTATGTGAAATAAAAAATCCAGATGTTGTTTTCATATAACTGCTCATCTGTACATAATCAGACCTTTTAAAACTGAATATAGTGCATAGTGAAAGACATAACTTCATCTTAGTTTGTGCTGAAATTAAGAGTCTTTAAAGCTCCGATGTGATGCAAAGATGACACTTGTGAACTTTAAGCCATGTTATAATGTTGTTATCTCTTCAAAAACGCACATATAGCTGCGTTTTGAGCTTATTTTTTAGTCTGTTTCCAACTTCAAAGCGCTAAAATGCACTGTTCCACTTTGTGATGTTATGACGTGATAATTTTCAAGCTAATTTTTACCTTTAGTTAAGTCGATATCGGCAGTTCTAAGGCTGGAGCACAGTGGAGCACTTCCTGTATTACCGCATGACACCAGGAATGAGGAAACGACTTTATAATATTGATCGGAAACTAGCGTCGTATGGGCCCTTTAAGCTTCTAATCAATACCTGAAAGTCCTTTGTTCATTTCCAGTCCACATTCTAATTATGTCGGTATTAATTATGCAGAAATAACGTGCGTTTTTGTGTTTTTTTCAGGTGAGATGCATGCTGAACATCTGGGGGGTGATGCTGTTTATCCGTCTGTCTTGGGTCTTTGGACAGGCTGGATGGGGTGAGTCCGAACTTTTTATATTCTTTATGCCGCTGTGTATATGTATATCATAATATTCACAACCCAAGGTCACCACACGCGCTTTGGGGCCACCATATTAGTTGCAAACTCAGTAATTACCTTTCTAGTTGGTGTTTAATTAAAAAAATAATAATAAAATTGCCAGTTAGCCAGTTACATTAGTGGATTAATTTGTACCATTAGCACAAGTCTCCTATGAACTTGGGCCTTATTTAATTCTGTTATTTATAACAGAGGCACTGGTAAACATGATGACATGATTCAGTATCTGATCGATTCATTGATTAGAGGAGCCATAATTAGCTCTTATTGTTTTATTATGTTTTGTGGGAAGTTATTAATCAGTTGTTGATACATGTCTTGAGGTAAAGGTAAGCCAATCAGTGTTAGCAACAATTAAAAAACAACAACTAACAATCAGGCTTATATGTTAATACTCAGTTTGTCACGCAGCTGCAAAAACATTAATCCAATGTGTAGTGTCTCTGAATTGTAGTTTTGAATTGAACTGAATTTGATCTCAGTTTCTCTCCGAAGGGGATTTTTTCTATAGCTGGTCTTAAAAAGTGTTTCAAATGTTAAATATAGAGACAAAATACCAGTAAATATAATATAATAGTAAATATTTATCACTGTTTTGCATCAGTTAAGTGGTAGTTTTTGTAAAAAGGGTTAAAATGTTATAAATATTAACATTGAACATTTTTTTTATTTAGTTTCTATTGAATTTTTTCAAATATTTACAATGTCAGGTGCATAAATTTATGTTTGACATTTGGCATTTTTAGTGTTTTTTATGTACATGAATTGGCTACGACTTTAAAAAATGTCATGTGGTGCGACCAAGAATAACCTTAAAATTGTTTTATTTTCTAAAACATGGTTGGGATGTTAGTCTAAGTTGAGTAATATGAATTGTTTTATTTTCTAAAACATGGTTGGGATGTTAGTCTAAGTTGTGAGTAATATGAAAATTATATTGATATTTGAAAAAATGGACACACTCGGACAATATTTGTTTGAATATTATGGGGGAAATATCTATTCAAGAAAGCTGGAATTTCATGTGGAACTCAAAACACTTGCGGACAGTCGCACCACATGACATTTTAACACTTTAAATACAAAAAACATGCAGAATAACTAATGATGTGGTTCCATGGAGGTCAGAGGTTCTACAGGTATGTGGGGAATTCTTATGAAATTTGAACCTTTTTAACTGAATTGCAATTGGACACATGTCATGTCATTGACCCACATGTGTCATATCTGCCAATGTCCAATCAAGAAGTAAAATGATACATTTTATAAGCTTTACTCCGTGTATATGTCATTGCTCTGCCCGAAATGCTCCACAATAAGAAATGAACCAGGTCTACCTTACATTTATTCAATTAGATGTGGTTTTATAGCTCAAAAATACTACATTCTGACTGTGAGCGGGGTCGCCTCTCCACAGATCTGACCTGTAACTTGGTCTGGTTTGGTTTCCACAGAGATTGAAAGGTTTAATAACATGCAGTGAAAAAGAAGTCTAACCTGTCACATAGATTTTTAGACTCCTCATTGCTATTTTGAGTCAGTTTTCCCATTTAGCAGCCATCATTTCTACGGCCATATTTGACTCAGCTATTTACTCTTCTGTTCCTTTCCTTTCTCCGGCGCTATAGTCTGCTGTATTATCCCCACCAAAGGTCACGGACGCAATTAGACTCGTGCTCTGTGCTCGGAGCGGGACTTTCTCAGTGAATGACTTTTTCAATTAAAACGCGCCGCTACCGTAGTTTCAGTGACAGTTAAAGAGGTAGAATCATCGTCCCGCGGTCTCTATACGTGTCTGCATATCTGTGACAATTAAAGAGTTATGTACGCCCCCGGTAATTAGACAAGTTAATTGAATTGAGCTGGGAGTCGGTGGAACGATTTGAAGGAGCTGGGGGGTGTTTTCTCGAAAGATTGGAGCAGTTTGCGACTCTGCGTGTGTGAAAGATAACAGTGGCTCATGTGTTAGGGCAGGGTTTAAAAGGCTATTGATCCAAACGGTCTCACAGGCAGCGTGGCTAAATGATGCTTAGCCGATCAGAGCAGCACATAAGGAAAAATATGTACTCAATTTCAAAATGTACAAGTAAACAATAAAAGTGTTAGTGCGGTTATAAAGTTAAGTAGAGACAAACAGTAGAAGGGGACACTGTGTTCTGACATACAAACATTACCACACTGACAATGTCCAGTCTTGTCCAGTGCCTGAAGTACAAATCTCTGGGAAAACGAGTCGCCTTATTGGGCTGTATTGAGTTTCATATTACATCACAGCATTTTATATAAGGCAATAATATTTAATACAGATGGGGGCTGCTAAAATTCATACTTTTATATGCAGATTTTTATGATAATATAGGGAGTTTTAGGGTTTAGTCGCTAATAGGCACCCAAATGGGATTAAAGTCTGAGTTTTTTATAGTTTTGCAAAATGATCGAATAAACTATGACTATTAAACACGATCAGATTCAACATTTGTACATTTGCCACTTAGATATTTCATGACAAAATAAAGTGTTTAAATGAGGAAAACTGTCTCTTGTTCCCCATTTGGAAGTGTGAGAGAGTTAATTACCTGAATAA
>KN512278.1:4235-24408 GCA_000787155.1 Scartelaos histophorus | reverse complement strand
CTCCCAATCCTCATCTTTACATAAAAAGTTCAGGCTGCATATTAACACGGAGCTAAAATATTCACACTGTCAAAGGTGGTCAAAGGCTTCTGCGTTCACACAGGAGTTGACAAAGACGAGGCACCCAGCGCTTGGCCCAAAAGAGCACTGCTGAAATAAATCAGCATGTACAAAGACACACACACACACACATACAGATAATGGGGCTAGCTCTGAGTTGGGACTGGTCCAGAGAATTAAAAAAAAACATGGAAGAGTGTGTGTCTGGCTGGGAACAAAGTCTGTGCATAGATTAATATTTATTTGTACGGCACACATTGTTCGGGACATACAGTATCAGGAAACCCAAAACATCATAACTCCCCCAATGTGCAACCTTGCCATGAATCTCAAGCTTACATGAAACAAATAACAAAAAGGTCCACAGATGGTTTCACATGGGGGAGTGAAAGAGCGAGTATCCCTGAAACATCCGCTAATAGGCAGGAGTGTGCTGGAGTGTGAACAAATGCTGTTGTGTTAAGGCATATTTGCATAACTGAGCATAGTTTGAGCTCAACAATATGTTATGGCATCTGGATAATATACGGGACATGATAAAGGTCCACTATAATGTTCACTCTCCAGGTCAAGTTGTTTAGCTTTTGAGGGAAATAATACATACCACAAAACTATATTACTTCTCACTATAATATATTTCTCAATATAATGTGACAATAAACCTACATTGCTGAATTTTTCAATTAACAAGACTGTATACAAAAAAACATATTAAAATGCTTTTATTATATTAGGTGTTTTTAAAAAAGTCTCTCCACAGATCTGATCTGTTACTTGGGCTAGTGGCATAATTTCTTTATGCAGAAGAATATATTTAATGGTTTAGTGTGTGTCTCCACCATAATGGTCACATAATTCACTTGAATCAATGTTGTCTTACTTATTCTGTGTACTATGCTCATACTGCTTTTTAGGTGCCCCTGTTTGGGCATCTAAAAAGCCTGTAGAGGTCTCTCTGTAGTCATTTGGTTCATGAAAAGTCATTTGCAGTGAGCAATACAGCAGTCCTCCCTGTCTCAAGTCTCAGTATTAAGGTCTAATGTTTGTAAACCTCAGCAGGCTTCAGTGTGGAAATGTGCAGTGGAGAAAAATGGGGAGTCCTGGCACAGGCAAGTGTGAAAACTATCAAATTGTCAGCCATGACAGAAACAGTTACACACACTGAATTCTGGCTAACACTGAAACAACAGACTGCTGAATGTGCTGGCTACTTTGCAGTCATAGTTGAAGCAATAGATCTGCTCTTTGGCCTTTTTGTAAGTATATAGACAGAGTACTTTTACCTGAGAATCCAGCCGGCTCACAAGCTGGAACACTTCATGTACTACAGCCAGATGGATCACACATGGAAGGTTATTTGGCTTAAATAAAATTGTTTTGTGATCACTAAAATAAATAAACATAATTCCTAGTATTTACTCCAATTGTGATACTTCAAGACTGTTTAGCCTACATCCCTCAGGCTTCAGTTATGGAGCTATGAAATTAATGTGCCAAAAACTCATCAATCACTGCCAGAGGAAACAATATGGCTTTGTACCATGATGGAATCTTGATGGGGCAGTTTGAGTTAACACTGCACTTTATATTAACTAGTATTTGCTCATCAAGCGGTATAGTAATCAACAATAAAACAGACAATACAATACTACACAATCAAACAAGACAATTATTTGAAACTGTTACAATGGAAATGAGTGAGTTCAACAATTCAAGTTCTAAATGTGCACAAGGTACAGACCAGTGATGAATGCACATAAGCCGTCTCATACTTATTTTATGTCACCCTCATGAAAGAATAAAATTTTTAAGAATATCCGAGTTGGCAATTATTTTATTTCCTTGGCTTTATGCATGTCTATCTTTTTTTATCTTGTTTTAGAACTGTATTCATGGAATATCACTACACATACATAATAACAAGTACATAAGATAAGATGCACATAAAGTAAGACAGGTATAACATAGTGCCATGAGTACCTGTATGTAACATTAGGTATATGCTACAGGTGCTTGCCCTGGGACATTACTGAGGTGTGGTGTTGGGCTGTGGCATTAAACAGTTGCAGTTGTGTGAGCGACCACTCCATGGCCCTCAGCACAGAGCTTAATTACACACATCGTGAGCGGCAAGTGCTCCGCACAGGAAATGACAAGAGGGAGGTCCACACTTCAAACGCAGAGGCGTAAAAGAGCCTTCAATAAAAAGTGACTTAAACTCTAAGCAAGTTCTAATGGAGAGAGGGGGCATGAAGGAAACCCGGGTTCATGCGGAAATCAAAGCATCTAAAGGAGTTGTACCTGGATAAGAGAAGAAAGTAACTAGATATTGTTTATTCAAGTATTAAGATGAGAGAGGTAAAGAAATAAAAAATATAAGCAGATCTGACTTGAGAGTGGAGAGCTGTTTACCATTTGTAAAAGTAAGAATATAAAAAAGAAAATTATTTATTTATAAAAACTGTTTTCAGTTTATTGTATAAATAACAGCATAATGATTATGGTTAATCATCCACTGGTCTTGATGTTCCAAACACAGCATACTGGGTTTTAAGAATGCTTAATTTTGCTTAATTTTGGTTTGTAGTATTACATGGAATGGATAGAAATAATGGAATCATTCATATTTAGGGGCAGTATCAGAGTTCAGGGGTTCATCTTTACAAGTACGAGCACATACACACACGCCTTAATACACACACAAACACACGTGCACAGTGATACATGTGCACGGAGACGCCCACACTGACGGCTCTCTTCCACACAATGGCTCTGCTGTGCTGACAACTCAACTGAAGAGAGCTTAACCTTTGACCCCAGAGGTCATCTCATTAACACTCCTCCATGGGATGCAAATGGACCAACTTATGAATAATATAATGCATGGAGTTAATGGGTGATTGATAAAAGCCCATTTGTTTTCTGTTTATTTGTATGCCAAGTTCTATATTATCTGGTTAGTACAGAAGTGAAACATAATCTTAAAAATAATGAATAAAAGTATTTGCATTTAGCATACACATCAGTCAGTAGTTGGAGTTTCTTTTGGACATCTAAAGCATGAACTTCTAAACACTTCCTTAATATTTCTTGAAATACAGTTTAAAGTTTGATGTAGATACTGACAAAAAAAAATAAATAAACTGTCAGTGTCAGATATAACAAATCTATCATTACATTTTGCAACTCCAAAGTGAAGCATTTACAGGGACATATGTATAAGTCCCTGTTGAACGCAGCACACCACACCTCACCTCATGTTTAGCTGCATGTAATTGGGCGGAGGGACAGAAGGCAGGTGTGGAGCCATTGTTCACTTTGATGGGATTATTTGCACCTTTCTGCTCAGAAAACAGAAAAAGCAGGTATCATCTGAGGGCAGGCATGTATATTTACCATGACTGGATTTAGGTTTTCCTCTTGTTCTCTCCAGCCAGGTTCTGTAATTACAGCTGCTCTGTAATTAGGGGGCAGAGGCTTCAGGACCGAGGTGACTACTGCTTCTTTTAAAGGGGCTGGTAATATGCAAGACGTCAAACTGGAGGATAAAACAAAGTACACTGTGTACAATTTTAAACAAAAGACAATATATAGGTTCCAATAACTGCACTGGTAATAGCAGAGTGGTTCTTAATATGAGTATATTTTAATAGATCAATACTGAAAATCTTATTATTCTTCCTAAAATGTCCCAGTCTCTGTGGGGTCACTCCTAGTTCGTCCTCAGTGCGTATTACTGCGTTTTTACACATGCAACAAATATGTACCCTAAATAAATATATTTTGTTACTATATTTTCAAAAGTAAGAAGTTAATTTTTTTAACTGAATATAACTTAAAATATTATGGTTTTTGCATGATATTCTCATTTCCCACTCCATGTCATTGGTTTTGTGTATGATTTTTTACCAATACGTTTTATAGACAAGACATTACACTGGGAAATTATGGAGAAACCACAGTGGCTTTCATCATGGAACCTCATTTAATACTCTAATATCTTAAAATTATCAACAATTATTTGAGATTTCATCAATTTTGTTTGTAGACTTTGAACTGAAACAAAAATTATGTGTATGATACATAAGAAAACAGAAAAAACAATTGGTGGTTAAATGAAAGTGGAAAAAAGCTGAAACCTGAACTGTTGTTGCAGGTGTTGGAAGCGATTGGTAACTTGAGTCGAACACCTGGAGAAGCTCTGTAAATTGGGTGGCTCATTTTTTTCAAACATATTATTAGATCAATGGATAACTTAAAATGTTCACTACTTTTCTTGTATAACTCATGAGTGTGCACAGAAGTTGTGTTTTAATTGAAAGAGCTTCTCACGTTTCAGACAGGCATGTTAACACCTATGAGCAAAAGTAAGCTGTGTTATAAACAGGTGCAACTTCCTTGGGGCAGCAAGTGATGACAAAGAGCTTGAAGTCTGTCACTCCATGACATGTACAGCCTAAAGTTGCATCTTATGTCACCCATGCTTTAGCACCAACAGCACTGATGGATCTGAGGATTAACAAGCTACAATATCATTATCACATAATCCCCATCATACGAACAGGATCAATATCTGTGCAGAACGCGTAAATACCATGTAACCCGTGCACCTCCTGCCCCTACTATAAAAGTAGAGATGAAGTTTGTCGAAAAATAAACATATGCTTAAGTCTGACGCCTGTGCTGCTGACCTTGCCTGCCAGGGTGCTGCGCTGCTAAGCTGTGGGGATTTGCACCAGCTCAACATTTACCATATGGATGCTTTATTACAAAGTAATGATGTCTGTGTCTGCTTCTCTCTCTCCTCTAACCAGAGATGATCTGAAAAACCAAACAGCCTTATGTGTAACCTGCTGATTAGAAGGACTTATGGGGGATTGAACACAAGTCTTGTGAGGAATGGATGAGAATATTTTTGTACTGACAAGGCAATGCAGCTGGATTAAAAGTGCTTTACAATTGATCGCATATGGATCAAAGCTAATAAGAGTTTAGTTGCTCAAATTGACATATAATCAATGATTTTTAAGTTGACATATATAGTTCTGTGCCAAAAATTAAGAGTATAGAGAAAAAAACCCACACACTGTCTTACTTGCAAAGTGTGTGTCTTTTTTTCACAAAAATTATGAGCAAAATATATTTTTCAAATCTGTATTCTGAATCCCCACAAACACAATTTTGTCCTTTCTCCTAACATTTATACTAATATTTGTACCATATAAATTCTTTTTCACTGTAATTCATTTTATACAGGTGTTGACTCATTCAGAAAACTGTCATTTTTCTGGTAATGCATTTCTTTAGCCTTTGCTATAATTGGATTCATACTGAAATGAGCAGCGGACACATATTGATTCTGGTGATATTAGCAGTAAATAATCAATAGTGTGGATTGAGCGCTTATTAAAATGGAATAAGGGCTGCCTCTCTTCATTTGTCAGTGAATGACTGTTAATCTCATAACTGGCTGCGGTAAAGCACTGTTCCTAATAGGAGCATAAGTATTGACAATGGGTCAAATTACAGTGGTTACATTGATTAGTTTATAAAATGAATATGTTTGTTCAACAACAAGCAAGGACGGCAAATCCAAAGCACTACACAAAACATAAGCGATCCAAGAAGTGTGTCCCTATCGATTTCAGGTCACTTTCTCCATAACATACACCTAAATCACCAGTGAAAAACACATTTGTGATCTACAGTCACAACATTGACCATATAAACATTTTCCTCATTGTATTGAGTGTTGAGTTATCAAGGCAGCAGAATAATCATCACAATATTTCTTTTCATCTTTACTATTTTTTTCTTTTTTTTCTTTTTAAGCTTGATTGACTCTTAATAAGTTGAAGCCAGCTGAACGTACTGTGTGTTTAGTTCTATTAATAATTATGAAATCATAGCATATTTTTGTTTTACACTACATCGAAACTTTCTGAATTGCAGGAACACACAGAAATAGTGCAAAGAGACAAGAGGCAAAAAGGAACCCACAGTGAAAACAAGAATTTAGGGCACAGCTGTCGTGGGCCAGCCAAGTTATAGCTCTATACTTTCCTTCCATTATCACTTAGCAATTCATTGTAAACGGGCTTGATTTGCAAATGAATGCAACATATAATATAACTGTGGACTTACTCCGAGTCACAGAGACAAACTGCTCTGCAACAGAAGAATACCACCATGTTAATTTATTAGAAATCTGTGACATTTTTCAACGAATAGAAGCCAAGGCAACTGCTCTGTCGCGACTAAAATGAAATTAGTGCAGGAAACAAAAGCAGGTCTGGCACAGTGAGGTCAGCTTTAAGGCCTAGAGCCAAAACCAGGGCTGTAGTGATGTGTGCAAATCAGACGCTTTTCTCCCATTCCATTTCTCATGCATGCTCCCTTTTCAGCCCATCTCCAAGCCTATCTGTGGCCCTCCCATCTGAAAGGGGTCTAGCCGCTGACGAAAGGTGACCTGCCACTGAGAAAAAGGAGGGCCTGCCATGAACTGAGTGTCAGGCATTAAATATGATTTCAGCCCTGAATAGTGTGCAAACACATTCAGCCGCTGAAGCTCATTAAGCCCGCATAATCTCTCCTTTCTTGAAGCATAACAATGATTTCAGCTGGGGGAAATGCAGTGGTGTTTTTTGGGATAGCGCGCCCATTGATTTGAGTTGCATTCAAAGTAATAAATCAAGTTCCAACTTCACATCCCGGTCCCATTTGCCTAATTCAGCGCCTCTCACCATACCGGTCAATTAGTTTAGAGGAAAATATTCAATACTCACAGCAATTTACTGACAGAACAAAATAAATCTGGGAGCTGAGAGGTTGTCCCAAAATAGCCTATTCTAGTTTTGGAGACGGTTTCTAATTTTAGATTAAAAAAAATAAATTAAAAAATTGTCTTGTCAAGGATAACAACTGTAAGTCATCTAAAAATAAATTAAAAAATAATTGTAAGGCGGCTAAAAAAATAAATAAATAAAAAAAAAAATCCCAAATCTTTGTTAGGACACTTAATCTCTACCACTGCAAGACAGGACTAGTGTCTTGGTATATCTCTGATTACCTACTAACTCCCATTAAGATAAACTCTAAAATAATCTCATTTTCTTAAGCATAACAATGATGTCAGAGAAACAAAACTGACCATTTCCTATTATGGTTTTTAAATTAGGCCAATATTTAAAAAGCATGATAGTGCCAAAGCCCATTCTACAGATCACTTCACCTCCCTTTTTTTTTCAAATTTCTTATGACTCTGCCCAGGAGATGAGGAGAACCCAGTGGGGTGTCCTATTAAACGATGGTGGGCTGGAGAGAGAGAGGTGGGAGCAGCTGTACCAGACCATTGTAATCTGCATTAACCACATTGCTGGGGAGTGCACAGGGTCAAAGTCTTTAAGTGCCTGCAGGGATGGCTGCTTGTGGATTACATGTTATCGCTGCAAAATGCTGTAATAATTATAAAGTGCAATTCTCTCATCTGCTATTCACCACAATGTACATTTGACTTTGTGAGGACTTTTTAATGTAATTAATAAAAATAAAAAAATGTAAAAAGTCATCATAATTTAAAACAACTATCAACAAAATAACAAAACTGCTCGGTTACAAACCACAATATCCTGAAAGCGTAAGAGAAAGTCAAGCTTAATAAAGATGCAATCATTAAAAATGCACAATTTGTAGATATAATTAATTACCATTATTAATATAATGTGCTATTAAAATATGTTTTTGTATATTTAAGTCAGAGAGGATGCCCAAAGAACTGATCAAAGGTAAGTCTTGAGGTTAATTCTTGCTAAACAGATTAAATGTGTTTCCTAGAAGGTGCACTGGAATAGCTTTGGCACAAGGTACTTCCTCCGATGATCTGCTGAGAGGCGTAGTGGTAACACCATTATGTCTGGTGTCTCTGCTCACAAGCTACAACTGTCTCATTCCTTCAACAAATTCCATTATGGTTTTGCTTTCGTTCACCATCCATCAAGTAAAATGAAGTGAAAATGACTATAGAATTAATGCAAAGACTAGCTCACGGTTGAGTATATGAATTATTTATGTCTACATTTGAGAATGATTGAAATTGCGAATTAATCCCATTAACCTCTCTGATGGCAAGAATAAAAGCATATGTCTTGACGAATGTTTGCTGGGCTCAAATTTAGTGCTATTGAGAGCGGCTTTTCCCAGGCAGAGCTGCAGACAGATTGCATGAGCGTCGCACGGAGCTTATATAGACCCTCCGTGTGTGTGTGTGTAGGAATGACAGAGAGCTCAATGGAGGCGTCTGTCTCAGCCCCACACCCGGCCGCTACTGTGTCCCCCGCACCTTGCTCAGTGATGAATGCACGTGGGCCCTCTCTCCCACATACAGCTGACATTATTAACACAATATAAAATGTGATGAAGCGCTCTGCCTCAATGCGGGCCCCAACTCGGCCTGGCTTGCCTTCTGCGTGATTTATTCCCACAACCATGAAAAAGTAAGCGTGCCGTTAAAATCCCAGGTGTTCACAGGCCACGAAGTGCAGCGGGCACAATCGATAGTGTCACTCTTTTACATGGCTCATTTTGAGGTCGGCGCTGCATCATATGCCATTACTGAGGCTTGATCTATGGAAGGGCAGCCCCTGTCTGATCGGAGGTGTGGGCACGCATAGATACAAGCTAAAAAGGACTACACACACATGGAGCTTGTGTTTACAGTGGCTCCACCAGCACTCCCATTATTCAACAGGGCTAATGCAGCAGATAATGTACTGTAAATGGCAACAAGTCTGATTGATACCTGCACTTAGAACAATTAGCGCTACAAAAGTTTGGGAAAAGACAAAAGTTTGTGGAGCACTGTAGTTGTTGAAGGATTAGCTCTGGAGCCATGAGTGATTTGTTAGTGTTAGTTGAGCGTGTTCCCAAGGCTATAAAGTGTGTCACCTGTAACAAACAAGGACTAATGCTCCACTGCCAAATGAAAATCAGGAGCGAGCGCCACTGTGCTGTCTCAGAGCTTTCACAGACTGTCCTTCCAAGTGCAAAATCACAATCAAATATTATTTATAATATGAATAAGATAAAATACAACAAAGTAATACCTTTGCATTGAATCCACTTCACATGATGGGTCACTTAAATGCTAGTATCAACAGTTTTTTAAATTTCCTTGCTAAACTGATATACTCAGCAATGCTAAATATTTCTGAAAGGAAGACCATTGTTTCCACAGCAATTCCCAGATAAAGAAACACAAGATGGGATGGGACGGATGGGGGAGTGGAGACAAACCAGAACCAGAAAAAAGCGGTTTGCCCACATTAAATGTTTGACTAATTATTTGTAAAAAAAAAAATGTATGTATTCCACAAATGACAGCTCTTTATTTTCTTCACCTTTCTCCCCACTTTATTCCCAGTTTAGCCTCCATGAAAATGAACTATTAATCTGTTTCCCAAAGGAATTCCTCAGGCCGCACAGGCCTGTCAGCCACACTGCGACGGTTGTTGTGTGGTCAACAAACAATTTTCCTGGGCTTCAGTGCCTTTCAAAGGCACTTTTTCATCCAGGCCTGATCATGTGAAAAAATGTCGTTGTCAAAGGTTCTCTGCTTTTCTTCTCACACAAAGATGTCAGATGGAGAGAGTTAGAATTTCCAAACATGTTAATCCATGTGAGCGTAAACTCGGCCCCTTCCTCCACAACTCCACAGCTCATTCAGATGTTGAAAATTTCCTGTGCTTGAGTAACAAGTGTTCTTTTGAGTGCAGATGCAATATGTCCTTAAACTGAAGGATTATGAAGTTACTCAACTGATCAAACTATTCAGGCATACACAAAAAAACACTAGTGTGCTAACCAGTTCCTCTGTGCTGCCCCTGATTTCATAAAACATGTTAAGCAAAAGCAAAGCTGTGGTGTTGCATCATTAATACATATCTAGAGGCACAACAACAGGGGAAGCAAAAAACATTTTATAAAGCAGATTTTCCAGAAGATATATTACTGCTACTGAGGGATGACTGGTGTCTGGGAACACACCCGTGGTGACCCTGTAGTTATAGAGGTCACCAGGGGTAACAAGGTGGTCCTGTCCATTATAGCCCCGCCTCTTCCTGTCTGCAGTCCCGACAGCCCACAATCCAGCCATCAGTGCGGTCCACCTCCTCCTGGAGGAGCCTCTCATCAGACCGGGTCCTGTCATCACACTCACATGCTCGTCACAGCACAGCCTGATTGATGAGGCCACTTTTGATAATGGCATCAGGAACTGGGGCGTCTGCCTTGTCATTAGATCCTATCAGAGAGCAGTCTTATTACAGCAGAGGAGGACCATGGGCTCACATACACACAGGCTGTTCCAAGGGTAGATATGGCTGCAGATAATAAAGCTCTTCACCTCTGTACTCTAACATAGCAGGTGGAGTTCATTCATCACACCAGAGTTCAGGTCCCTTGAACCTCCTGCTAACAGGGGGCACTCCTGGATGTCACAAGTCAGAACACAGTGGAAAACACTACTTTACTGCTTTATACTCACACTGGCAGAAATTTGATGTGTTCCCAAATTAGACTTATGAAGTAGCCAACCATAAAAATTTAGATTCAAATATGGATTTTGAGTAGCATTATCTCATATTCTTGCTACTTACGCCGATAACCATTTTTGCCTAAACAGGTGTTTAGATGTTAGAACCTAGGGCAAAAAGCTTCAAGTTATAATAAAAGTCATAATAAGCTTAGCTTAAAAAAAAAGATGTATGTGCCCTGTATTAACTAAATTTTTAATATTGGACCATTACCAATAGAAACCTATGATATCGTCAATACCAATAATGGAAATTATATATCACCCATCTTATTTGAGACGTATTTGAATACTGTCTTGTCATAGAAACAAATTGGTAATGAAGCCTTGTGTAGAGAACATGTTTTACATTAGGTATTATCAGTGAGGTTGCCCTGACAAAACACAAAGGTTAGGTAATGATGAAAGACAGCAGAGGGGCCCTGCACACTGGGATAAGGCACGCACAACTCACAAAGAGATTGCCAGTGGAAGAATAACTCTAGGCTGAATTATGGATAGATGTGAATGGTGTCCTCTTGTCTACAGATGGCAGCACACATGAGAATCCCAAGGCCTGTATAATTGTATTGCTAATAAGGACTAAAGCCAATTAGGCATTTAAGTGTGCTGTAATCACTTGGACGAGAAACACGAAGGGAGCAAGGAGGAGATAGAAAACCAGGCCAAAGGACAAATGAATGCCTCCCCTTCTCTCTCCCACACTGACAACCATAATTAGACATAAACTGTATGTATGCTACTGAAAAGTCCCAGTGGGGGAGCCAACGTGCATGTACATACAGCGCTCCAACCTCGACTCATTCATTTTCTATTGTCCCATAGGTTTGTATGACAAGTGAAATGAGGCAGAAAGAAAAAGAGGAGCTAGTCAGCGCTGCATAGCAACCTGTAAACAAAAGAGCATGTCTTACATAAAAGTGTGAAAAGGAGCAAATGGGTCTCTGGAGAGTTGGTGGGTTGTCTCAACTGCCTCAACGACTGAAATATATTTTGTAAGATGTTTTGGGTTATTATTCAGATGTTTAAAAATGTTATTACTCATTATGATTTACAGCCGGGACTGTTAAATAAATAGACATTTTCCCAGAAGCCAGAAAAACAAACATTGTGAGTGATACACTAAATATATCTGGGAAATCTGTCCACTGATCCATTAGATAAAGTTAATAAATAACCATTTAATGTGTCATCCACTGAGGTCATATAAAACAATGGAAAGATACCGGTTTGGTCTAAACCTGACTAAAGTTTGTTATATTTAAATATCTCCAGTAAATGTACAGTTGGGCTATTAAAAGAGTTTGGTGTGCTGGTAAATCCAAGCAGCAGCCGTACAGACAGACTATAAAGCCTCCAGACAAGCTGTCTGTCACAACATTTGTTTGCCAGATTACATTCCTTTCTGCCACTGAGAGCGGCAATAAAACGGTGAATTTCTCTAAACAGCATTGCTCTCTCTCAAACTGCAATATGTCCGCGGTCACATGTGTTTGAAGGTGGCACTGTGGGCACAATAACGTATGCTCAGCCTCTTTCTTCATTTTGGAGAACTTTTTCAACTTCAGCTGGGAAGGAACACAAAAGACTGGGCTATCTATGGGAAGTATCAATACGTTTAAGCAGGGGCATGCATTTCTCATAAAGCAGCTCCAAAAGCAGAGCGAGCCAATGGGAGGGAGGCTGCTTGATCAACCCATAAAGGGAACCTCAGTTATGAAGCGCACACAAGAAAAGAGGAAGAAAGAATTGGGCAAAGGGGAGAGGGAGCAGACTGAAAGAAAAGGTCATGAGTGGCAGTTGATTTGAGGAGTTTGTGCGACCCCACAAAGGGCCATGACATCATCAGGTATTGAAGGGAGCGCCGTGGAGAAGGGCTCCTTTAAAAAGCTGCCCGCTTACACAGGCAGTAATTACATTTGTACTAAACATGCCCAAGTGCTTCTATGTGCAAGACTCATGTGCACGGTTTGAGTGAGTAGTCAGAATTCATCTTGTTTTTAAAGTCTTTAATGTAAAACTTATTTCACAAAATCTTCTCAAAGAAATGTGTTGGTGTCATTAATTCAAAATGACCAATAATGTTTGTCCCTATTGCTTTTGGGAGGGGACACTATGGAGAGTAGACATGGCATTTAGTGTACATAAGGAATGCTATTAGTTATGCACATAATGAATCTGAGTAATGCTTGAGAAAACTCAGACCACTTTATTTCTCTTTCAGTTCAGTCTATTCCTCAGTGAGAAGAGCACACACAGTGGTGAATAAAGCACTCCTTAGTGGTGTCAGAGCCAGGTCTGTTTTCAGGACTACTGCACAAAAGAATATTTACAGTACTAAAGAAGTCTCACTATGCCACCTGGAAACTTCTCTTGTATTATTTTTTGTTTAAAGATTCTTGTATTTTGGTTCATTCAAGCATGTTTGAATATTTCTCCCGAAGTGCTAAAAGTGCAATTTGGTCTAGATCTACATAAATGGGAGAGGAAAACACATTTTCTCCAAAAAAAAAGCACTAATAGTTGCTAACTTGCTAATTAGGCTCAGTACAACTGCTGATTTAGGATTATGTATGAAAGTGGGCGGGACCAGCACACAAGAGGTTCTTAAAGAGACAAACTCATTGTTTTGTTTATTTTATTTTATTTTATTTAAACAGAAAGGCAATAAAAAAATTGAAAACAAAGATCTTATGGGAGACGAACAATAAACCTTTAGCTTTAAAGTAAAGAGTCCAATGTTATTATATGCTTGGTTTAAAACTGAGCGTTCTGCTCTGTGTGACAGTGAGAGAGATAAATGGGGCCTGGAGCCAGAGAAGTGGTGATGTGGTGTGATGTCGCGGTGTTACATTCAGCAATAGTCTGATATTTGCGGCTCCAGGCTGTTCCTCTGTGCCTCTGACAGATTTCTTCAGTCCATTCACTTCCCTCACAGACAGAGAGCCTGAGCAGCGCCGCAGCAGCGCACTCAGCCAGCAAATTCAATTAGCTCTCCCATGATGACACCAGCCGGCTGTCAGGATGACACACTGTAATATGATAAAATTATAGGCAAACACTTGTGCTTCAGTCACGGCCCTGTGGGACACCAGTGCCAAGAATCAGACAGGAACATGCTAATTTCACTCTGACAGTTTGCTTGCTGCAATTGTTGCATTTTACACAATAGGAAGTTATTTTGTCAGTGTGGTAGTGCTTGTAGTTCAAATGGAGCTTGACACTGTGAGCCAGGAAAGATATTTTAAGCACCAGAATATCTTCAAGGTTAGATTTACACAAATACAACCACAATACATATTTACACTGAGCACATGTGCTACAGTCCCTTTTCATTTCCACCCACTAACTACAAAGCATTTAGATTTGTTTTGTTTGTTTTCTCATGAGAACCTTAAGCCTAGTAAAGTAAAAGGTCTCGTACAGCTGACTTGGGTTTAGCAGCCAGCAGTGCTTTGCCACTCGATGGATTGGATTCTTCTTGCCTCGAGCCCTGATCCATTTTCTCCGTGCCATGATCTATTTTATGGATGTTCCTCCATGATGGCTGCATGTTGCCATTGATGCTTCCCTTTCTTTATTCCTCCAAGGACTAAGAACACCTGTCCACTTTAATCACTAAGTCCCACTACTTCAGCACACAGATGCCATCGCAGTGGACAACGAGCAGCTATCTGACCCAAACATACATATGGACTATAGATCTAAAGCTTTCAACAAAACAGACAGTTCAGTGCTTTCCTCTCCAATGTTCTTGTTTGCAGACAGCTCATATGACTCATTATATCATACAGGAAATTTTGAGGGTTTATGCTATGAGTCACTGTAAAAAAACATAAAGCATGAATAAATGAAGTCATGAGTCAATTATTATGGTACCCATATTCATGCTGATTCATCCCTCTCATTTCTCAGAAGCCACACGAGTCATCATTGCAAAAAATGAAAAGTGTAAAAGGGCAAATTACAATCTGCTTTTGCTTCAGTTGATCAGTATCCCATGAACTGTTTTGATTATTGACCTGTTTTCTCATAGTTAGAAGAACTCTTCCGGGAAGTTACCTCCAACTGCGTAATTCCATGTGTTTGTTTCTCTGGACAGTGGCCTTGAGAGCTATGAAATAATCTACCAGAGGTTATCCACCATGAATGTGCCCACTCACCCCCTTCTGACCACTACATGCTCTGAGTCCAGTGCTCTGACACAAGCCAGCGTCCACAGAGCTCTTCTGAATGTAAATAATGATGTGTGTTTACTCAGTGATGAACAGATCGTTCCAATAGTTTTTTTTTCTGGGAAAACAATTTGTCCTTGAATTCTCAATGTTTGCACCTCATGGACTTTTATGAAAGGTCCCATTTAGAATTTCACATGAAGCCCCGGCTGACACCTGTCCTTACCCACAGATAAGGACAAGATAAATCAATATCAAAACATGTACAAACCTGCTCTGGGCACCATGACAGCAACTTTATGTCATGGTCACTGAATTAATCATTCTGTTTTATCACAACAGCTCACTCAAGAGTAAAAGGTAACATGAGAGGATATTACTACCAACAATTCTGTGAATGATGTTTGAACTGTGTAGTGTAATATTTTTTCCTGTGGGTATAATTTACTCGCAGCTTGTAGCAGAAGACATAGGCATGGCCATTTGTTCCTCCATTTGCCAGCGAAGGTAGCCTTCTTAGCGGCAATAAAAGGTAGGATTATCGCCCTGCTTGTAAAGACTGCCAACCTATTTAGGTAAAGTGTAAAAAAGCGACAGGAACCAGCTGATAGTTAAGTCAAGGCAGGTGTTTGGGAAAATTACAAGTGCTGCACACAAAGTGGGTTATCTGTCAGAGGTGGCGGCTTTGTTAGCTTTACTGCGCATCACTGAGGTCTTCAGAAGCATCATGCTCCATTGCATTCAGTGTTTTTTATCCTGCGCTGTGTTCTGCAGTTGACCTCTTGGCACACCTCTATGAGCACATTTCACAAGGTCTTATGTGCCAGTAGTTCAAAATTAACACATCAATATCATTTGATAATTTCTGTATTAAGAATACCAACAATAGTACAGTATGTGTTGCTGAATAGGGATTCTTCTGGCAAACTAAAATGAAAAAGGACAATGGTTGCTGAGGTGCAGGGAGGAACACCCTCAGAGTTCAAAGATGACAAGTTTCCCACAGAGTAACACTAAGAGACTCAATTCAACTGTGTCTTTGCAACAAAATTCTACTTGTTGTGAAATGAGATTGTGCTTCATTAGGTTCTAAAAAGATTAGCATATTTTACAGCACCACAGGTCTACTTGGTCAGAATATGTGAGAGGCCTCTGAATGGGATTTTCCTGCAGCACAGAGGCTTGGGTGACACAGCCTGTTTGTCCAGCAAACAGCCCTGCTCCCTAGTCACTCCGGCCACTGGTCACCTCTGGCTCCAAATCTGCTTATAGATTTCCTTTGCTGTGTGGCCTGGGACAGGTCAGGGGGTCAGTATCTTGCATGGCATTCTGGGAATGATTGTTCTCCAAAGGCCCAGGGTGTGGAATCTATCATCATTAATGCACCAGTCTGCTCTTGTTAACCGGCTGCCCAAACATGATGGAGACAGAATGGACGTCTTTTGAATTGGCTGCTTTTGACGGAGATCAAATTCGTCATTTTGGCTAATAATTAGGGTGACCAAAAAGGTCACAGGGTCAGACACAAATAAATGATTTGGTGGTTCATAATATCAAAATATCAGGTATCAGGTATTAGTTGTAAAAATGTTATTTCTGACTACTTTATGTTGTGTGTGTGACTGAATATCCATATGATTTGAGTGTTGTGGGCACTGTGAGCATTTTATTAACTGCAAGCTATGGCAGTTACTTTTACAGTAGAACACTTTTACAGTTAACAAATGATCCTTATGTATGTATCATTAATTACTAATTAACATTTTACAGACTGAAATGAATGAACCTTTCTTCAGTTTTCAAAGTGATTGACATTTGAGGTGAGCACCAGTGTGATCACCATGCTCAGTTTGGTGCAGCAGCTGCAGATGCTCACAGTGATGGATTCAGTCAAATGTATGCATCTTCAGAAATGTTTACATAAAGCTGTGAACCTGGGTTAGATATTGTGACCCAGGACTAACATTAGTGTCCTCCATCACCCGGTCATGCACTTCCTTCAGTGTGCAGCCATTAAAGCTGTCCACATGATATAGGTGAGAGGAGCCAGCTGCTCATGTTAGCGTGGAGTTCTTTTTTTCTCTCATGCACATCCCATAAGCCCATCCCAAAGGCAAATGGCTCCCCCATTTTATCATTGTTTCAGTTTAACCTTTGACCCCAGAAGGGAAACTAAATAATGAATTCCATATTTCGCTATGGTGGTCAAGCAGGATTGGCTGTTAGAGACCATCAATCAGAGCCAGTCGAGCAAAATGTCACATGACTACTGACTCACCCAGTGCTGGGAAATGAGATGATGAATTTAAGATATAAATGCACGTAATCACATTGATTTATTACACATATAAATATGTCAAATCTAGGAAAAATAAATACATGTTAAAATGTATTGTTTGTAATTTTGTAAATAATTTGAAATATTACGTTTTTAAGAATTTATGGTATAAATACTGGGACATTTTGTAACTA
Organism: Scartelaos histophorus; assembly: GCA_000787155.1. NCBI lineage: Eukaryota > Metazoa > Chordata > Actinopteri > Gobiiformes > Gobiidae > Scartelaos > Scartelaos histophorus. Next base: position 7,113 of record KN512278.1, on the reverse strand, counting down.
GCAGGATGTGAAATGCAAAATCATTTGTAAGTACAACTACTTATATTTTCATCAAGTGGTAATGCATCAAGTGGTAATTATTATTTAAAAAGAGCCTGAACAGCAGGTGTGGAAATACACCTAAAATGACACTACCAAGAAAAAAAAAACAAAAAACTTTGTGAAACTATTGCTGCAGATAAGAAGCGTGTGAAAAATCGATGGGCAAACTCAGTTGTCAGTGTGACGTTGTGCTGACTAAACCTCCGAGGAGTGTAGCAGGCTGAGAAGAGGGTTTTAAGGACGCCCACCGGAGATAAGAGACCGTTCACATGGGAACATGGCGAGACCCATTTTATTTTTTTGTTCTAAAGTCACCAAATCTTTAAAGGAACAGACTAGAACATCGGGCTTCCTGCTCACTTATACCTGGATGACAGCTCTGGGGCCGGGCACACAGCATTGTCGACAGTGGGAAAAAGGGGAACAGGACAGGCGCGGTAATCTCCTCCTAAGCCTCGCCTATTTATCACAGAGGTAATGATAAGAATCAGATTTAGAGGTGAACCCGGAGATGGGTCAGAGCCTCGCACAGGCAGTAACGCGATCTGCAGGAGGGCGCTGATAACCCGGGACAATACGGGGGGACGCCTGTCAGATAAATAAAACAAACGGTGCACGGCTATAAAAGAGGGGGGTCAGCACACAACAAACACGCAACACTAAGAATAGGAAGTGAGTGAGAGCGGTCTGAGGAGGAGATAATGGGACCAAAGCAAATGACTTATTTTGTGGTGACAGTCGGGGGCAAGCACATCAGGCCAGTGTCAGTGTAAATCTGGGGACTGGGGTTATGTTCAATACAATGGGCGATTATTCAAAACTACAACTTCTTTCAAACCTTTTGGTGCAGCAGAGGTTCACCTGGCTTCTGGCATGTGCTCCCACAATGCTTCTGTCATATAATTTCAACATCTGGTTTATATGTGAACATGTATAATTTTACTTGTATAACTCACATATTCAGGCAATTGTAAAGAATTTTAAGAGGAAGCAGTTAATAGCTGGTTCCAAACTAAAGCTGCGTTTAATAAATCAAATAATAAATTAAATAAATTATAATGTTATAATACTATACTACAAAAATGCCAACAAAACTAATCAAAAAGGGCTTCCTTATTTAAGGTTTACTGTTATGTCTTTGTTTGGTCACTTCCCAAAACACCCACATTTAAGTGTAGAACAAGGCACTACTATGTATCTGGATGGTACTTACAACTCCACCAGGCTGTTTCTATGGCCAATTTCCATAGTGGTGGGCTCAAGGGTCAATATGCCTCTGTTAATGGTGTCAGGGATCCATGGATACCAGTGACCCCAGGGAGCACTACCTCTTTAACACATGGGAGGTCAGGTATTTCAAAAACGAATCGTCCAACCAGGGCATTGTAGCAACATATGAAAACACTGGAACTGTAGCAAACAATGGTGCATGTGGATGGACTGTACAGGTTTAGCAAACGATCATGCAGGCTGGGTTGTGATTCATACATACTGGGTCAGATGAGGAGGTGGACAGTCTGCCTCCCACACAGAAGATTAATGAGCAGAGCTGTATTGCAGAGATGACTGATGAGCGCGAGGGAAAGGTTAGGGACCTGATGGCCACTGTCCCCTCGGTGTCCCTGGTGGAAGGCTGGCTCTTGTCCTCTAACACTACGGAATCAGCTCAGTGTAACAGGTGATAAAGTTGACACTGTGATGTTTTACAGACTTCAGTGAGCTGTGATGGGAGCTAGAAGTCAGACAAACCACCTGTACACTGATCAGCTGCATAATTAAAGGTAACAGATGTAAGGCTATATGTAAAGTCAAATATGAATGTAGAACAGTGCATTCGTTCTCTGTGCGTGCAAACTACTAATGTAGCCACAGCTGCCAATATGCATCTTTGACAACTATCAATAACACATACACCACATTCAAACGATAGGCAAGTGTCTTGTTTGAGAACACAATAACAGTCTATACTCAAAAAAGTGTTGAGTTTATATAAATATGTTATGTTAAATTTTTCATCTAATTTGTTTGTATTCATTGACTTTTACTTTTAATTAAATCAACTTTTCTAGAAAAGCGCTCATTACTTGTGGTCTTCATGGAGATTTTAGTTCTTTGCCTGAAAAGTTACAGAGAATGTCATAAATCTAATGTATCTCCAGAGAGATAAGCACATGGCCAAGTTACAGGTCAGATTTGTGGTGTGGTGACAAAGTCCATGTCATTTTTTTTTTTATTCCAGTACCTAAAATACAAGAGTAGTGGTCACATACTCCAAGTTACTCATACCTTTTATTTATTTATCCATCTCAGTCATAAAATGTTTTAGAAGTGTGGCTAGACGATCATTTCCTGCCTTTAACAATGCCACAAAACATATTTTGTAAAACAGGAAGCGAACTGAAACCTCCATCCTTTGGTTTTGCCTATTTTTACAATATTTGTAGATAGTTTGCTTTACAGGAAACATAATCCAAACAACAGCGTGCGACTGTAATGAGTCAGTGGATCACACAATTTTGAGGTTACTGTTTAGATCTCCCCTGGGCTTAGGCTTAGTCATATCAGCCAAACACACAAACATATACCACTGCACAGCTGTGACGTCAAGCGTGTTCACAAAAGAACAGCAATAAACTCTTATGGATTTCACAGATATACAGTTTCTATGTATATCTTTGTTTCGTTATAGCTTCTACATCAAACGCAAATGTATTTCTACACTTGTCACAGTAAAGTGTGCTTTTTCCCCACTCAAGCCTTGAGTCTAAACCAATACCTATGTTTAGCTTAATTTCAAAGCTTTATCAACTTTGTGACGAGGAGCTACAAATCTTAA
>KN512276.1:2246-12475 GCA_000787155.1 Scartelaos histophorus | reverse complement strand
AAATTGAATTGAATTGAATTTATTTATCTAGAATGTATTTTAATAATGGTATTTTACTGCTCAAAATAGATAAACATATTACGAAAACATGCATTGCTGCTTTGAATGGAGTTGCTTTTTCACAGATCTGTCACTTTGAGCGGTGTTTCCACTTCCACCTGCTCGTCTCCATGGAGATAGTCAAGTTCAATGCCACACAGCGACACATCCCGGCAAAACAATAACATCTATATGGAGACGGAGACAAGCAGATGGCAAACCCTCTCACAAAAAAGTTATATCGTGCTCCTTCAAGGAATAAAAGTTAGAGCATTATATGTGATTCAGATTTGTCCCTTTAAGATACATATTATTTTCTGATTGTGTTATAATGGGTATAATAGTTGTTTTATTTTCATTCATACAAGTTTACCATACAAAACCTGCATATTTAGGCTGACTTCTTGTGATATGGTAATACAGGAAGTGCGCCACTGTGTTTTTAAACTCCATAGACCTCCACTTTAATCCTTTTGATGATTTCACCCCTGGAATTGCCAATCTATGAACTAAAGAGTAGCTGTTAACGTGAAAACTACCACTTCATGACATCACAAGGTGGAACTGGGTATTTTGGAGATGTAGACAAACTAAAAAGATTAAAAAAAGATTACTAAAACACAACTGTTTTTGAATATACTTGGAGTTGTACATGTAACTTTAAAGCTTTATACCTACATTGTACTGATTTCTCTCTAAAAAAAGAAACTCCAGCCAGACTTTATGACCATAAGGAACCTGTCACCTGCCAAATAACAATCACGGCACAAAAACACATTTGCTCAAACGTCACTCCCTGATGGATGGGATCTTTTCAATTTGACTGATTGCGTTCGCTTTACACCTCTTCATACAGACTCAATTTAGCCATCGCCTACAATTATGATTCGATCTAGCGCTGTGAACACCGGGCCCAAAATGGTTTAATTTCACTCTGCTGATCAATAGCACCTGATACAGTCCATCTCACTCTCATCTCACGCCCAGACACGGCATTTATAATGTTATTGACCATATTGACGCGCTATTGACTCAGGCAAGGAAACGCACCCGAGCGCCAGGCCATGTCCGCACAGCTGCACACCGCTGTAATGGCTTTTTCTCCCACAGCCTCGAACGCACCACATGCAGAAGTTAAAGCTCCTGTATTACACAAAATGGTTTCTTTTAAGCTTTAAGTCATAATGTTGCGATTTTGTTTCATTCACACATTTTTGAGGCAACCTGAATTATTAGTCTACATCTCCAGACCTCAAAATGTTCAGTTCCACCTTGTGATGTCATGAAGTAGTTATTTTAACTCAGCTGGATTTGACTTTTTGTATAGTAACGACTGGCAGTTCCAGGGCTGAAATTACACAAATGATTCTAGTGAAAGTATGTGTATGGAAGATAATTTGTTCCATCCGATTCTGATTTTGCATTTTAAACACCACTGAATTTCTCACTTTGAATTTTTAATCTGAAAATTCTCACTTTGAATTTTTAAAATCTGAAAAATATGTTTGAATTATTTTTATTCTGAATTTTAGTTGCTGAAATTTTAAGTGTACTTTTTCAATATGTTTCAAATTCAAAATAAAAATGTCACTTTTTAAATATTCACTGCGTATTTCCAAGCCCTGAAATTCAACAGTTAAAATTGAAAATGTAAAATTCGCAATGAAAAATTTTGCAGCAAAGATCCAAGATGTCAAGGCAGAAGCAATCGATCCAGAGTGAAAGAGGAGGATTGAGGCTGTTTCCTATTGGCCGTTCCCGTCTGTGGGCGGGGTTTGAGGGTTGGATGTGGCTAATTCTGACCAATCAGATCTCTTCACTGCTCCATTTCCTGTTTGTTACTAAATTAGATCGGTTCACTTTGGATCGATTGCTTCTGCCTTGGCATCTTGGATCATTAATGTGATTTTTTTTACTGCGAATTTTACACAATTTTGACTGTTGAATTTAAGACTCGAAAATGTCTATGCTGAAGGTGAAATTTTAATTTTGAATTTGAAACACTTTGAAAATGTACATGGAAAATTTCAGCAACTAAAACCCAGTATAAAAATAATTCAAACATGTTTTTTCATAGTTACAAAAATTCAAAGTGAGAAATTCGACGGCGTTTAAAATTCAAAATCTGATGAAACAAATTATCTTCCATATATGTGGAGTTTTCAAACATTTCCTGCATTCTCATATGACGTCGCAAGGTGGAACAAAGTGTTTTCTGCTTGTTTTTGTGTTAAATATGTGAACGAAACAACATTATAACATAGAAAATAGGTAAAATAGGCCAACGTGCAGTGTAAGAGCCAGTTTATTTAGAGAATAATATGGGTAATGGGGAATGATGCATATGCAATTAAAAAGCTCTTTCCTTGGGTTGATTCTACTTCTATCAAGGACACATCAAAACTGGGAAGTGCAAGGTTAGGGTAACTCGAACGGTCACTCGTATTATTCAAATTTTCTTCTTCAAAGGTCAGTAATATGTCAAGAAAGAAAATAGGGTGGTCAAGAATTGCTTTTTGATTAGATTTTGGGCAGATACATGTGATTTCTGGTTCGGTGAGAGATAAACAATGTCAAAATATGTCATGCTTTTATTTATTATCTGTTGTCCCAACCTCCAATACGATCTTGTTCAGTGCTGATAAATGATGTGGAGGAGCCAATGAGAGCTTCACTGTGGCTAGAATTGGTCAGTGCATGATATAAACTCAAATACAATCAGATTATTTTATTTTTTTTATGATTTTTATGTTGTTTGTATGTTCTTATGTTCTTATGAGTATGTTCTTGTATGTTCTTAGGAGGCAATGTAGGGTTTATCTTGCGTAAAAACAGGTAATTACTCCGCCAATTGCCACAGTAATATAATAAGGACTGCTTATTCAACACGAGAGAAAATAGTTCCATCCTATGCATAATATTATGAATAGTTAAACTTGAGAGAATTTCTTGCGTAAAATGCGTAAAATAGGATGGAATCTTGGCTGCGTCTAGGTGTAGTTATTATTGCGTTATCTCCAAAACTACTTCCAATTTCCGGTGCGTGTACTTTCGCTAAGTGTCCACTGCTCCGGGTCAGACTCGGGGACCCACAGTTCGCAGCAGACACATCCTGATAGGACTCGCCTCTCCCCGGGCAGCTGCGGGAGCGGTGGCGGCGAGAGAGAGGAGGGGCTGGGCTCACTGGCGGACTGCTGCTGCTGCTGCTGCTTCTGCTGGTGCCTTTTCACGGCGCAGCCACTACTACTCCTCACTTCTGGCTCGCTCCCATCTCTTTCATCTCTTTTTTTTCCCCCTCAACTTGTCCCGCGCCAGAATGGACACATTGCGCCTCGGTTTGTCGCTTTCTCCAAAGTGACTGAAGGACGTCGTAAAGCGCGGCTGTAAATTGGGAATGTCTTTGGGCGTCAGACGGTGAATGTTTTTACAATTGGTGACTGCAGAAATTTCCAACGCGCGAGAGAGTAGGAGACAGAGCAGACCCTCAGCCGTGCGCTCTTGGAGATAGAGGAGTCGGAGATGAAGAATGGGCACATGGACGATACCGTTTAGCGTTAGATTTTAAGTCTTTTGCTTCTTTTAAGTTTGAAAGTCAGGCGAGTGAAAGCGGGATTGATTTCTTAATTGATTGTTTTTGTTGGAGTGGAATCCATGCACCGATAAGCTGATACGGGGCCAATATGCCAGAATGGGTCCTCTACACTGTATCTTTCTCTATGGACTTCTGTGCACCCAAACACAAGGTAAGTTCTCCACCTTCCATGCAAACACTTCATTCCAATTTATTTCTGTTCCTAAGAAAAACCTATAGTTACCATCAAACCAACGCGCCCATGGTCAAGTGTATGGAGATAACGCACTCCACACGCAACAGTGAATTTAGACTCCTGAAAATCCCCGTGCATTCTTCTACAGAGACAATTTAAAAGCACAAAAGCAATGTTAATTAAATCCCATTTAAGACGTGATTCCAGGCGAGGCTGTGTGGCTAATGAAAGTTTATTTATTCATGAGGACTGCCATAATTGAACGCATTTATTACTTAAATACAGTCCCTGACAGCTTTACTATTGCTTTTGTTTTCACCACATCGGGGCAGTTATATAAACCATGCACTTGTATTGTTTCAGAGTGCATTATTAAATATTTATCAAACTAAACCTTATATCTTGATTTACATACTAATGTGTGCTTTTGTATAATGCAGAGTCATACCATTGCTGTGTTGAGAATTTGGATTTGATATTTGCCCAGAAATGGACAGTGTGCATGTGATTATTGGGATCTGCTTGTTCAAGTATGGCCTATATCATCTTTGTAAGTGTTTAAATATACTCCTGGATCTTCCATACTATCCAATGTTCTCCCTGTGAAATGCTGTGTACCCCCTCAGCTCAGAAGTGGCACAATTAGAATGTGTGTCAGTGTGTTACATGGATCGAGGTGGTGCCTATGGCCGCTGACTACAGTTCCCATCTTTTTTGAGACTTAATTTTAGATTCATTGTGGTTTATTTTGGTTTCCCTCCTTTACATTACGTTTGGAAATGGACTCCTAACACAACTTTGCATTGTTATTATCTGGCAACCCAAAATCCAAGGCATTGTCAGATACATTTGAACAATACAGCTCTGGCTAATCTCAGCGCTGTTATTAGAGGAACATGCTGCAGATTTGGCAGATTTGCTAATTAAGAAGGGATTTTGGTAAACATTTTGAGCCTGATTTGGTGTTTTCCAATTGAGCGAAACATCTGTGAGACGGCGCCTCTAGGATATGTTAATTGGCAGCGCATGACTGATTATTCCTTTGGCAACACTATAGATAATCTATGGGCCGTTAGGGAGGATGAGTGTTTGTCCTATACACGCTTTCCAGTTACTGATAGGCACTAGTGTTTGGTACTGGGGCCAATCACCAGCTAGTCTTGCATATTAATCCCCTAGAAGCATTAAAAATATCAATAGAGGTGAATATATGTGACATTTCTTGCATATAAATAATAATTACTTTCAGTCACTCCACTTGATGGAGTAAGTATATTGTGGTCCACGCTCTTTCTTGCGTCATTGTATTGCCCTTCTCCAAGTGTTTTATCGGCAGTCGACTAAAGAATTAGCACAGGCTGTTTATTACATCCGAGCATGTTTTAATGAGGAAATATTGACATTAGCATCATTCATTTAGCGTAAAATACAAAATGACAAAGGACACTTCAATAACTTGGATTTAGAGCTGTCAAGGTGGCAGTAAAACAGTGCCAATACCACCGAAGGACAGTGAGGACATTGTTACTTTGACAAGCTAATTCCTAAAATGGGGGAAAATTATGTAAAGTTTTTAACTTTGTGTCAACTTTAGCACCATGGACAGCGACTCAGTAGCAGCTGTGTAATTATTTCAGAACATCCTGTCATATAAGTTTCTGTATAGTTTGTAGTATATTAGACCATTGCAAGATAGAGCTAGTGCCTTGGTGGAGGTGGAAAAATATTGTGACTTACTAAATTTGGTGATACAGTATCTTTATTGTGAGCTGCTGTTTTGATATATCACTAAGAGTATTTTTGGGTTAGGGTATTTTTGCAGTACAGCTGATATATCCACAGTTTTGATGATTAAAATAGATATAATTGATATCAGCTTTGCACAAGTAGTGGTTTAACATAGAAATATTCTTCCTAAAATGTATTTGGTTCTTAAAAAAACAGCAACATGTCGCAGTATAATGTGTAATATATCAGCTATTGTGATAATATTGTATCGTGAGCCGTGTATCGTATCGAATAGTGAGAGACCTTGTGATTTCCAGCCCTAGTCTGTTGTAGATCTTTGCTTATTTCATATACTTTTTAATTAAGTTACTGACAATTGCTTAGCTTAATACTGTCCATGTTCTCAATTAAGACAAAATGTAGTTGCAAATACGAATAAACCTTTTTTTTCCTTTTTGTGCACTGAAGGATTGCTAAAAAAATAATAAAAAAATCAGTAAACTAATTATTTATGTCTGTTATAAGTTAGCTGCAGTTGTATTCCAATCCTGAGGGACAAATGTTCATTTTCGCACAAATTACTTTGTCAAAAACCTCCCAGTGGTTCCTAGTAATTGTATTTGTGCTTTATTTCTATTTCAGATGGACTTGTTTATGCATGGGCCTCTAATAACAATCCCTCAACCTCCAAAGTACTGCCTGACATTACATTTTATTTCTGAGCTATTTGGCAATGACAATAGCGCAATAAATACAAAATATAATGACTTCCAAATAAATAAAAAGAAAGAAAAGCTGCAAAATACTATACAGGAGTTAGCCCGAACACAGGGTCAAGTACATTTTACTCATAACTCTAAATATAGTGGACTGATGGATTCTGGGTAATAATGCCTGTAATATTTACCGCTGTTGCTTTGCCTGACTTAGATATGGTTTGCACATTTACTAAATTTAGCTCGCATTTGCATTGATTTAGTCTTTACTATTGACTTACTATTGATTTAGGTTTGGCAGGTTAGAGTTGCCCAGAGCTCTGTGTTTTCAGCTTGTTAGTCATCCAGATGATTAAGAAACATGTTCTGCCCTTGCAAGATGTTTTAACTATTGTCAAATACTACAATACTACAATTTTGATTACTATTTACTGGGAGATGTCTTTTTCTATAGTGATAATCTGTGTTGTGGGCTTTTTGGGGGGATTCAGCACCTTGGACAGCGACTATGACACACTCAGTTCAAGAAGGATGTTAAATTGTTGCATGATACTAGTGAGTAAAAGGGACAACTCTTTCATGGGACTAGTTGTTTTTCTGGACTCTAGCAGGGCTGGATATCTTTAAATTTTGGGGGGCTCATGGTTTCTGATACTGAGTAGTACAATTTTTCAATACCTGTTTCTGTAGTAAACATTGTGATAAATGAAAAAACAAAAATACAGAAAAAAAAAAGAAAATATTATTACATTATTTCCTTTTCCATACCTGTGCACTGGTACTTTTAAATGATATCCTGCTCTGAACTCTATCCACCTAGATAGAACCTCTAGCCAGTTCTATTCAAGTTATTCTAGGTATTCCTCATCATTGTGGTAAAACTCATTTTTCTGAGACCAATTTTAATGCACTGCCTTAACAGTTGCAAAAATTGAAACAATCTGCTCCTTGGTTGTTTCTTTGTATATTATATAGCAGTTTTAGTCATTATGTTTTTTGAGCATGGTGGCCTCATAGAAGTCAACAAGACTAGTGGCTTTGATTGCGGCAAAGCTCTCTCCTTAAGGGCCACATAGACAAAACAATTACCCCTCCATTCATGTCTTCTATCTGCACTCATTCATATTCAAGGTCATGGCGGCTCCGGTCTCCACAGAAGCAAATGGAAGCAGCTCTGTGGAGAGGGTCTTCAGTCTATCACGGTCCATAACGGAGTGACAGCACCTCATTGAACCCTGCCTAGTGCTCCTACACCGGAGTATACCCACCACTGTGCCACCCAAATCATCTCATTTATATTCACTTGTCAGGCTGAGCAAATCCCAAACTGTACATTAGTTGAGAGCCAGATAATGGGACATCCAATTAGAAGGAGTGACTATTGCACAAAATGTGTATTTGTTTGTGTGTCTCTGGGGACCCACATGAATGCAGTTCACCCCCGAGACATATGTACATGGTTTTAAAAGCCCGTTAAAAACATTATGTATCGCTACTGTTTAGTGTGTTGGCGCCAGTTAATGGAATGCTTTTTGTCAACAAACCTCTTAACATTTAAAGACTGTCTGAATTGGTCAACAACAACTAAAAAGCCCGGGTATTTTCATCTATTAATTATTCCACTCAATAACAGCACGGTGGACATTGGCATTTAAAAACTTTTATTAGGTCACAGCGGGTTATGTGAGCATACGTTCGGTTCTTGCAAAACTCGACCATTGCAGTGCAGTATCCAGCGTATGAGGGTCTTAAGATGAGATCACTGAAGACCAGAATCACCTTCAGTTTTTAAAGAAACATGAACACACAAGAATTATCATAGTATTTTATTTTTGACCCCAAAGTATATGAGTCCCTAGGGACACAAACATAACTCTATACATTTCTCTACTATATTTCTATACCAGTGTGGAGCTCAGAACCCATTTTCTTCAGCTAGGCACGGTCTTAGCCAGAGGATTTAAGCTAATGTGCATGTTTTGGGTTGATGGGGAAACTGGAGATCCTGCAAAGATGCTCACCCAGACATGCAAAGAGAAACTCCACACTGAAAAGATCTGGGTGGCTTGTGAGTTAAACCCAAGAATCTTATTGCTCTGAGACAGTGATTGGAAAGTTGGTGGTATGGTAATATGCTAAACTCTAACCCAGTATGAACAAATGACAGCAAATTACCACATAACATCATTATCTTCTAAAAATATACCCCTTAATTGCAAATATTGTCAAACAGTTTCCCTCCTATCACCATGCTATTGTAAAGTTTGACCAGTTAACGTGCAAACCTGTACATACCACGCTACTCCTGGCACTACAAATACCACCACCACTTAAACATAGGCAAAGAAAAACATATTTTTATACATGATGCTTTAATCTAAGTTTATTTTCCAAGCAGAAAACAGAATCCGCAGAGCTTTTAACAGAGATATTGTTGCGTGCTCACCCACTGTGCCATAGATGACGGTTGTGATGTTGTCCTATCTTCAAACAAACAGTGAACGGATGCATTTGGGTCACTCCGCTGTGACATTTAAAGGTGGCATTAACATCAGCATTAGACTTGGCTCTGGTTTCCTCATAGATAGATGAATAGAAAGATATGGACCAAGGTTAGACATATTATGACTTATCGGAATTGGTGACATTTGCAAAGCATTTACTGAGGTTTTGTGAGGTTAAAATCTGTGTCTTATGAAGCCGAGTAGAGGAATGAGTATTATGGTGTTTGCCCTTGTTTAATAGTACCAAATGTAAGCAGTCTCTAAAACAACACGTTTGATGATGCTAGTGTTTGATGGGACGTGTTAATGAAAAAGCTAATGAGATGTAATGACTGCTCAGCTGCTCTTGTCTGTGTAAAGTAAATAAGAGAAGCTTGAGGACTCTAGTATCATTTGTGTAGAGATGTCCATGAGAAGTGAGGGCAGAATTGACTTTCCACTATAGATTACAATGCCATTCGCTGTTTGTACTACGTCTGCAGATCTGGGTGATTCTCTTTTGTGAGAGATATCGGCCTAAAGTTTTCTCGCCTTGGGCCTGTCAGCAGAATTTAAGCGGAATCGACAAAAAGTCTTTAGATTGAAAATGAACTCTTTGCTTTATTAAAAACAGTCAGTGAGAGTATAATTATATGCACAGCCATGTTTGCTTTTCTAATAGCAAACGGCCCAGGAAATCACCATTGTGCTGCTGAAGAAAATTAAAATGCATTATTTATGTCTCCCATTGAGTCTCTTAATAGCTCTCTGCTCTGTTCTCTCCCTGCAGGGTCTCGTGTACGTCAAGAGGACTCCCCCCCTCGCATCGTGGAGCACCCATCTGACCTGATTGTGTCCAAAGGGGAACCAGCCACCCTAAACTGTAAGGCAGAGGGACGCCCCACGCCCACGGTGGAATGGTACAAAGACGGGGAACGCGTGGAGACGGACCGCGAGAACTCACGCTCACATCGGATGCTGCTGCCCAGTGGCTCCCTCTTCTTCCTGCGCATCGTCCACGGGCGACGAAGCAAACCCGATGATGGCACTTATGTGTGCATCGCTCGCAACTACCTGGGCGAGGCCGTGAGCCGCAACGCGTCTCTGGAAGTGGCATGTAAGTGTATGTCCCCCGGCAACACATAGGGAACATGGGGCCGTGGTATCAGGAAAACACAATGAACATAGGTTGTAATCTCAATGTTCCATTACATAATATAGCCCACTGTAGTGTCGCTATTTCACATTGTCAGTGCTTCACTTTTAACCTTTTCCAGCTAGTTTACTGTAGAAGTTAGACTCACAGTGTTGACGTGCACTAACAGATAAAAAATAAATTCAATTCAATTCAATAATATTTATTTCATTCATTAAAACAAAACAAAATAATGCAACATATCTGCAGACAGTATTAGATTTAGTGTACAATTTTGGTACCTGAATGAAAGGCACAGAAAGAAGCAAAAGTTTATAATATCTGCCCCTTATCAACTCTT
>JACN01100424.1:0-28364 GCA_000787155.1 Scartelaos histophorus | reverse complement strand
TTTATATCTATGACTAACAGGAATTATTGTGCTGTCCCATTATTTAACAAAAGAGCTTGTATTTACTATATAATAAACAAATGCCTCTTTGACTGTGCCAAGATGCGTCACCCATCTAATTATTGAAGACTTAATTATAGCTCTACCTTAGTTCAACACATAACTCAAGTTACTGTTTGTCATACCTTAACCATATCAAGTAAGACTGGAAAAGAGATCAGATACACTGTACCATGGGCAGGACTATATTTTGGATCATTACACTGGTGAAAATCTTTACAGAATGTGCAAGTAAGTATATTTTAATATTTTCAAACCAGGTAATCCATTGTAATCCATGATGACATTACGAATTTGTGACTCCTTGAGGATTTAAATTGACTTATTTGAACAGAGACTCTCTCTGAATGACAAAATGTCAAGGACTCTTTTTTGTGTATAGTAAAAGTAGGCTGATTATTGTTCCAGGTCAAACGGCTGCACCAAAAACAGGATTTACAACAGGTAAAGATATAAACTATTCAACTCAGAACAGCATTTCAATGAAAATTGTGGTTTTAATTGACATACCTTATCTGTGTTATCCATTTGTAGCAGTACACATGGCAGGTTGTGCAGACCCACCACTGCTCTGTTGCTCAGGGCAGAACAATACCTGCAGCAGGGGCAACTGTTATTGTGATGAGGCGTGCTTGATCTTCAAAGACTGTTGCTCTGATTATAACTCTTCCTGTGGACAAAGTAAAAATGTTTTGTCATTTGAACTTTCAAATGTCATGATGTTTGAAAGTAAAAACACTGTTAAATGTTTTCTTTAAGATAAAACAAGTCCCACATCAGGACCGATACAAAACACAACTGCACCAGACAGTACTCCAGGTATTGCTTCTAAATATGATTTCAACATTACTGTTATTGTCAATATGTAATTAAAATCAAATCGGGCAAACTGTTACGAAAGACTTGCATTTTTTTAGCATAAGCAAGCTGTAGACATAGAGAAAGTGCCTAGTAATTATAGCAGCATTCCGCAGAGTAGTTTCTCACTTGGTCCCAATCTTAAACAAAAAAATTAATAAAAATAGGGCTAGATCATGAACCACGCCATCCAATTTGTCATGCCCTTTATTTTGCCTGCATTACCCATAGACTTTATGCGTTTTCTAACCAGCTAGGACCACTTCTAACTAGCATCACGAGGCACGGGCTTGACCATTCATTTTTAGATAAATAACAATACTGATTTGGCTGTGTTTGTGTCTTTATGTGAGACTAATATAAAATCGCAGTTCTGTACTTTCCCTGCACCGTTCTGTTCAGCCAGACAGCCTTGCTTTTTCCAGGAACAAGCACATCTCTCAATGAAACGAGCTCCACCACAGAACTTCCCCATCCGCAGGGCCCAGGTAACCTGACGCCTCCACCAGCAGGGGGCAGCACTAGCACAGTGTACACAGACTCTCCTGCGGGCCCAGCTCAAGAATCTGGTCCAGGTGCACTTTCTGACTTTCTGGTCTCAAGAATTAAAATGATGGTAGCTTATATGTCCAGTACAAAGTAGGCTATAACTGTATTATCCCTTTTAGGTGGTCAAAGAGCCACTGTTTACCTCAAAATAAATGTTCAAACCGCTTCAGGGGAAAATCAGGAAACCACTCTCAGCAGTGTTTCTACAGTAAGTGGACCTCACATCTAACTTATCATATTTATGTAAATGTGATTTGTCATTGTATAACCTTTTCTGTCTCCAGTTTTTTTCCCAGAATCTTCTCCAAATGTGTGAAAATTGCACTTTTTCAGTGAGACCCTCAAAAACAACATCAGCACAGGGCTCTCCTTAAACATAACAATAGCTGCCTGGTTTTCTTCTCCAGTAAAAGGACTTCACCCTCCGCACTTATCATCATGGCACAGTATTTATTCTCGTTCACCTTCAACTTGATCAACACCGTGAAAACAGTGAAAACTAAAAGACAGATAGAGAAATGGCTCAGCTTTACATACAATATCTTTAAACAAGTAAAAAGGACAAAACAACATATACCGTGTTCGCCTGTACATCACCAGTTAAGAAGCATTTCTTTAAAATTGAGTTCAAGTGTTTTCTTTACACGTTTTTTGTATCTTTCTATATCATCTTTTTCCTTTTTCGCGGTTACTCTTTTTCTATCTCTATGTACTTCCGGGGTCAAGGGTCACATGACTCATAAAATGTAAATTGTTTTTACCATGGATCTATTAAAATAACAATAATGGTTTATATTTTTAATAATGGTTTATAATAATGGTAATAATAGTTTTTACAAATAAAATATATGAAAATTAATAACAGTAACAGGAAGTTGAAACCCATATTCTTAGAGCTCAAACGGATTTTTTATTATTATTATTATTTTTTTTTTGTGAATTACACAAGGTTAGGTTGATATAGTCACTTTAAAAATCGCAATATTCAGAATATATTTTGTCAGTCACACAAATGGGTATTAGATTATTTACAGTATAGTGAATGTCTCTTGCTGTCTACACTGGTGATGGTGTTGTACAAAACACTGCATTGTTGATCTAGTTACTTTACACAGATCTTATGGCTTAAGTCTTCTGGGGAGTGGATGCTTGAGAAGTAAAGACTTCACATTCCATTCTGATGATCATGTGTGTCAATATTTATTCACCATCTACAACGTGAACCCACTGAAAACTAAAAAGACAGATAAAGAAAACTGTTCAGCTCTACATGCACCTCATACACCTCTAAAATAAATGCAGAATACAAAGAATAATATTTCCCATGTTTGCCTGTAGACCTTTTTCTAATCTTATGTGGTCAAAATGTTCAAATTCTGTAAAGTGGAGGCAAAATGAAGCGAACATAATATATTTACAATTATTAACTGATGAGCAGGCCTATGTGCTAAAGGTTTTATGACATTGCTAAACTAAAAATAACTAACTAAAAATAAGCAACAATTTTGAATTTTTAAGGCACAAAACGTATTCACTTTGCTTCTCTGATGGGAAGGATGGAAGAAATACCATTTTCTAACCCTAACATACATTTGGGCTTAACAAAAAGTATAATTTATGATGAAATGTGTAATATACATGTAGATGAAATGAAAAACTGTTGTGGGCTCAACATTTCTGTAAGGATTCTCCAGTAAAACCTCAAAATGTGGATTTTGCCTCTATAAAAACGCTTAGTGTTGATCAAAATCTCTTGTCAAAGAAATAAATACTGTAAAGCAAAATTCTAAGGTTTTTTTAAATTATAATCTGATATTATTCACATTCTCATTCTGTTAATGTAAATCATTTTTCCAAATAAAGTTTATCAAATTAGCAATAGTGGGACTCTGACAAATCTTCACATTTGAACAGATAAAGAATTATATTTTCTGACTTATTACCACGTAAACAAATATAGTGGAACATCTGAAAGTAAAAGGCTTAAAGGGAATTGCCATCTGAGGTTCAACTGATTTTATAGCAAAAAGGCAATAGTCTAACCTGGACAGATACAACACTGAGATCCCTCCGCCTGCGCTGTTTACACAGACATGGGCCATTATCAGGTGGACTAGAGTCATTTTCTTATTGCAGCTGGTCCTACACTGGGTTATCCCCTGGACTAGGCCCCATGAATGGCCCTTAGAGCTCAGTCTGGTCAGTCCTGTGTCCCGTAGGTCTGGAGGGAGATCAGGTGCACAGCTTTATGGACGGGACTATGTTTTCGATCATTACACTGGCGAAGATCTCCTTACAATGTGCCAGTAAGTATATTTTAATATTTTCACACCAGATATTTAGTGACTCTCTCTGAATGACAATATCTCAAAAGGACTATTGTTTTGTTTTTAGTAAAAGTAGGTTGATTATTGTTCCAGGTCTAATGGCTGTATCCGCGACAGGTTTTACTCAGCTCAAAAGGTAAAGATATGTTGACTGTCGCTCTGATTATAACCAAGTGGACCAAGTCAAAATGTTTTGTTATTTAAATTGGTCAAATGTTATGGTGTTTTAAAGTGAAAACACTGTTAAAAGTTTTCTTTAAGATGCAAAGTCCCACATCAGGATCTATACGATCAACAATCCTGTTATTATTTTTATTATCAATATGTAATTAAAATCCAATCGTGGAGACTTGCAGTTTACAGCATAAGCCTACACTTCCCTGGATTTGGTGCATTTTATTTCGCACATATTTACCCTGGGATATTCTAAGTAGCTAGGACCACTAATAATCAGCATCACGAGGCACGGACTTGATCATTAACCTTTATATAATTTTATATAATTAATTGTATATAATTAACGAACAACAAAACTATTTGGTTATGTTTAAGTCTTTGTGTGAGTAATGTAACACTACAGTCCTGTAGCTACTTTATCTTCTACACCCAGCTCAGCCAGGCAGCCTTGTTTTTTCCAGGTAAAATCTTAATCAATCAATCAAATTGAATTTGTAAAGCGATTGTAACACAGCGTGTTTTACAGTCAGTAAAAACGACCCACCCACCCTGTCACCAGCAGGGGGCAGCACTAGCACAGTGTACAGACCGTATGGTCATCAGTCCAATTCAGCCAAGGTGCATTCACTGGTCACTAGGATTAAAACGATACAATAACTGTATTATCCCTTATAGGTTAGGGTTAGGGTCAAAGAGCAACAGTTTACATCAAAATAAATGTCTAAACCGCTTCAGGGGAAAATCAGGAAACCAACAGTGTATCTATTGTAAGTAGAGAATGTAGATGTAGTTTGCCACATCTAAGTTATATCATATTTATGTAGTCCTAAATGTGATTTATCATTGCATAACTTGGGCCTTTTTCTGTCTCCAGTTTGTTGGCTCTTTTTCAGTGAGACAACATCAGCATCTCTGATTTTGGCAATTTATGAAAACAATTAGGCTCTTGAAATATTAAGTCTGCATTGTATTTTGTTTTTTCTCAGGTGGCTGTAGGCCTGTACCATATGTCTATGGGTTCCAGAGTAATACAAATGTATGTAGCCCAGTGAACTGAATTCAAAACCAAATGTCTTCTGGATGGGCAAAAATCCTCAAAAAAGCAACAAGAAGCTGAAACCCAATCTGATCATTTACCGCAAAAAGGTAGGCACCTACATAATTACATATCAAATTCAATATAATTTAATCATTTTATGTTATTAATATATTATTTATTATTGTTACATTATTAAAATAATGTTCACATGTTTCGTTGGTTCTTTACTTGTCTCTTGCTTTGCTTTGTGTGGCGTGCCAATGCAGAGACAACTGAGTTCACTCCACCAGCAGAGGGCATTACCTGCTCTGTTTATATAGATATAGGCAGTAAACAGGTAGGCTGCTGGTTATTAGGCAGACCTCAAACCCATTTTGAAAGAAGCAATAAATAATGTGGCCAAATACATTTTACAATCGGACTGCTTTTAGGCTTTGATTTTTGATAGGATAGAACATGAATGAATGAGGGTAACTTAACCCAGCCTGCAAGTATTAATTTAACTATAGGCTTAAGTATTGACTTCTTTGGGGGATTTTACCTCTATGTTATAACCAGCATTATGACAGGTGGGTTGGCTTCACTGCCCTGGTAAACCATTCAGTCACCTTGACCGATGTAACTACAGCTCCTCATTAGCACGTCTATGGTCACTATATGGTCAAACCTGTAGCCTACTTGCTAATTTAGAATGTTAGACTTAAATTATTACCAATTATTTATGTTTTATTTGCCACTGGTAAAACAATACAATTAGTACATAGTTTGCAGGTATGGGCTATAAATCACTATGTAGCTTTGTCTGAAATGTAGCCTATATTAGCCTAATTTAGATTTTTCATTTGGAATACTATTATTATGTTTTTTTGATTTACAGGCTATGTGTATTATAAAAGTAATAAATTGGCTATTCAAAAAAAATATATAATAATAAACAGGGTGCAAAAAATTTGAATTGGGGGTGCTTTAATAGGCCTGTGTATTGTATTTAAATAAAAGTAAAACCTTCAGAAAAAACACCAAGGTGCATTTAAAGGATAACTGCAGGGCTCGTCCAGAACATCAAGGAAGTGTTGTTTGGCTTCACTGGTCTAAACAGTTCCCCATCACTTGAAGGCAAAGGATGAGACAAAAATTTAATTAAGAGGGCACAAGAGGAAACAGGTCCACACAGCCTCAGGGGCCGATGTAACCTCACTGAGCGGATAGTTCAAATTAGACCGGATTGTCAGTCCAGACCCACCTTTGGCCCTAGGATCTAATTGGCAGGAGTCTGTACCTTCTTTTCCTTGTCTTTGATTTTGTTCGGGCACTGGACTAGAATGCACATTGTCTATAGCTCTCCTGTGTCATTGCTAATCTGAGACTTTCTCCTAGTGTCCACAACAGTAACGTCACCAGTGTACGGCGCAAATCAGAAGCGTGTGTTCCCTTTTAAACTCTTCTCCTCAATCCTCATGTGCAATTGAAGTTAATTCATAGACCAAGACTGGGGTTCACGTTTCTCCACAGCTTTGTAAACTTAGATCATGTGGGGTCAGCCGGAGTTGAACAGCCCTGTAGCTCCCTGCAGCCCTCTCTGCAACGTCCACTCTCCAAATATCAGTTACAATGTAATCGCAAAGGAATGTCGCCTACTCTTGACCAACTTATTACTGCATGGGGCTTGAATCTAGCTAGAATAAATTGAAATGATAGATGACATTTTCTATTATTTGTATACTTGGGATTTACTAAAATATTGTGATGGTCTTTAGGGCTGCTTGAAATGGGGAAAATCAAATAACGGTAAGGCCAAAATAGATTTTTTTTTTTAAATATAGTAGCAGTCTGTGGATCTTCAAAATTTCAGATACCATTTTTTTTAAATTTTGAAAATTTACATTCCTGTTCAATTTAATTTTCTTCACATAAAAGGAGCAGCTGGGAGACCACAACATTATTGCAAACCATATTGAGCACCTCCATTGTATCAGATGTATTTCCTAATAATATGACGTGACATATAAGCAGTAGATTACACACATGTCAAGTAATTTTCTCTTAAATTGCAGGTCAGCTCCCCCCCCTCCTCCTCCTCACATCCCTGCTGTCCGCACCATCAGGCTGCAGAGGTATCCGTGGTTCCCTGCGGTGTTTGGATGTCGAAGGCCTCTCTGTTATTGATCCTGATTGGGCCTCACAGGAGGAGATTCCGGCCTGGCGTTGACCCGGACTTTTCCATGTTTCCACCCTTCTTTCAGATCATCAAGAAGCCGCCGCTGCTCCCTTTCTGCCTGGCTTGCGTGAGATTTCTGATTGTCATATGGAAAAGAAAAAAAAAAGAAGTTTCTCGAAGAGTTTACTAAATCACTAGCAGGTCTTTGCCTGAGTAGCTAACCTGGAGATTGTCAAAACATCCTCTCATGCGCTCACTTACCCTGCGTCTTTCTTATTAGAGAGATTGTGGCTCATAAGCTGCCCTCTTCTTCATAGTCAAACTTGTCAACGTTGAATTTTTGCCCAGAACACTGCTGTGTATTGATGAAATCCTGATAGGGGTCCTTTTTTTCCTCACTTAGAACACATTTAAAAAGTGTCATAGCAAGGAAAGTGTAGAAGACAAATATAAACAGGATATAAAAGTATGCGTTGTCATAGGTCTTTCTTGAACTGGGAGCGCTCGTTGTTACAGAAGTAGCAGGGCTCTCAGTACTGTTGACATGGTGTCCATTTAAGTCGAAATCTGTGTCCTCAAGTAGCTTTTGGCATTTGGAGAGCAATGACAAGAAAAGAGTCCGGTTCATGTGGTTCATGGTGGAAGAGACAACAAAGCGTTCAGCAGATGTGAGTAGGCCCAGAAAAACCCAAACAAGACTGAAAAATGCAGAGCCGGCGAACGGTGTCTTTGGCAAACTGAAATTATGAAAGGCAAAGGCACTAGACCCTTTTAGGAATGGCATCTATGAATCACTCAGCCACTCTTCAGGAGCTGCGATAAGGAGCCATGTGGTGCAGATAAACCCCACTTCTGTTTGGCTCAGCTCATATACACAGTTTATATTTTTAACATTAAAGAAACCATGTCACTGAAAATGGCATCTGCATGATTCCATGGTAATAGAAAATACAAACTAATACTTCATGATAAGTTTTATGATTGTAAAAGTGTGGAACATTATAGTTAAAGGCGTGTGTAACATCCCTCAGTCATCCAGGTAGAAGAAGAATTACATTTTTGGTTGAATATGTTTCGCAGCTCTTCCAAGCAGTTTCAAAATGCTGGTGGACACTGCCTTATGTCTGCCTGATGAAAAAAAGCAACAAGTGCAACTATGGAAATAAGCAGACTCAATAAGAGTCAGGTTTTTGTAGACGCAAGCTAGCTTACAATAAGGACATGTGTTTTTTCAGTGCAATAAAAATAGCAAAATTAAAATAAAAAATTTTACATTTTTTTGCTCAAAGTTATATACTGAGGCTGTAACATTTTTCAGTGCAATAAAAATATCCAAAATAAAATAAAAAATGTATAAACATGTTTTTATTTTAACAATTTTTTGCTCAAAAAAATGCTTGTTATATACTGAGGCTGTAACGTTCCTCTCATTGGTCTTTGTTACACATTGTAGATCTGGTCAATTCTTCTGTCAGTTCTCAAAATAACTGTATGAAGGTTTTCTCTCTAATAGTTTTAAGGGAAGAAACAAAATGTGACAAAGTAGAAGTACAAGATATTTATGTGGAAAAAAACTATATTTGGAATGAACCAGTTCAGCTTAGAGATACATTTGGATCAGTTCTATATTCTAACAACAACCATTGGTTTAAAAAAAACAACAAGCCTCTTTTAACCTATTTTTTAAATGTGGGTCTTTCTCTTCTTCTCCGCCCGCTCTCTTTGTCCGTCTTCCTTCACTTTCAATTTGGGAGCTTGGAAGCAGTAGAAACGCCTGGATTGTTGTCAGCCCCGGTCAAGTAGTCTCCTCATTTCAAAGAGTGTTGGGGTCAGAGGTTAAGTTGTCTCCAGTGTGTTGCTGCTTGACTGACACTCCTCTCCAAAGCAACCTCTTCGGCTTTTATCACTCTTTGTGTCCTACAAGTTTGTGAAAAGCAATGTGATCCTAGTCCTGTTTAGCTGCACATGCATTACAACATTAAAGTAAGCATAAGTTATGGTGTATGGGGGAAATTATGAATGGCATAGACAGCTGTGTACCTGATCCTAGGGGGAGAAGTAAAACACAGGAGCCTGATAATGCGGCAATAGTCTTTTGAGAGACTTGCCAACTGGGTGAGCGGTCATTCTGGTTTGGCACCCTGTCTCGCCCTGTCAGTGACTGATGTCCCGCAGTCTGTGAACCTCTGCTCTCTTATAGAATTTACAGCAGCTCTGCTTTAACCATTAAGGGGTGCAAAGGAGACCCCAGGGAGCAGGAATTTGTCCAAAAAGAGTGTTTATGAAATGGGATATATTTATGATTTAGAGCTGGAGGGGTGAGAACCAAGTACACTGTTCAGGTACTATCCGTATAATGTATAGTCACATCTGGATTATTTTAAATCAGACTTTCCACATACCTTTATGCTTTTTATAAAGTTTATTATAAATAGTAAATAGTGCTGTATTATACACAAAAAATGTCTTACAACAAAATGAATTATTGCAAATGTAAAGTAATAATACAAAACCAAATGCAACATATAACATACAAAGGTGTAAGACTTACTTAGGCAGTGCCTCGACATACAAAACAGACACAACACTTGAACAATGCTAAATAAATAAGGAACTATACTTGGCAAGTTCTCAAAAAGAAAAAAAAATGAGAAAAACATGCAAAAATTTGAGTCAAAATGAATGTGAGCGGGCAGAGACTTTTTTGGCTTTATAAAAACGTAACTACATTTTTAGCGATTTCTATTACTCCCTGATGACGGGTGACAATAGGCAGTCAGTTTCGAGCATATATCAGGGCTTTGTTCTTCTTTCACATGAGGTATGAATGTATTGCACTTTCTTTGGGTTGCAGTGGTTGCACTCTGACTCCACACAGCTGTACGTGTGCCCTACACTCACATCAATGTTTCACATAAACATTACATGAATCTCATTATTCCTAAAAATGTGTTTAGAAATAACATCTTATCGCCAGATCAGTCCATGATACAAGTCCATCCACTTTGCATTAAGACTTACAAAGTCCACTGCCTCTTATTACAAAAATCAAGCACACGATCTTGAATGTATTTAGTCTGTTCCCCCAACACTGCTGCTAACTCTTCTCTCTTTGTGTGTTCACAGATCCAGGCTTGGTCCTTGGAGCATGACACACAAAGCAGTATGTTCCAGGTAACAGGAAATAGCTTTTGGTCCTGATTAATCCAGTCCTCCACAGTTTAGACTAGCCCCTGCCTGTCTGTTGTTCTGTCCAATAAGTGGTCAGAGTTTGTGGATGTTCTGTTCTCCAGACCAGCCAGAGGAAGCATCCTGCCCGGGCCAAGAGGCTGGACTCAGATAATGAATGGCACCTGCCGAGACACAAAAGAGAGTTTCCAAAGGTTAGTACATGACAGAGTGTGTTCAGGAGCAGCTGCTTTAATCCATCAGTGTTTTAACAGCAAAATGTGTGACATGCAGCCAAAGGTTAAATCCTAGTGCTGACAAGAATGATGGGGCAAATTCAAGTGGTTGAGCAGGTGTGAATAAAGTACTCGAACAAGTATATACTGCCACAAAACGGTACTACACTGTGATGTCCCAGGGCTTTGTGAAGAGAATTCAAGGCCATCATCCCCAAAGGTTAATAATTAGAAACTCATCACAAATATTTTGCTTGATTGTAAAACCTATGAAAATCTTATTCCACAGAAGACCAAGGCAGAGATCAATCTTTTTGACTGCTCAGATGATCAATAACAACTCTAAGTCTGACCTCCAGTGGGACACCTGGTTCTAATCCGGCCCTGCCAAGGGCCATAATCGGCCCTGTTAAGGAGACCCTTACCTTCCCTTTGCGCACACACACACACACGCACACGTAGAGCAATCCCCTGAAAGCTATATGCTCTCCCAGGAAAGGGCCAAATTAACGACATCAAGATGTTGCCACTGATGGGCAAGTCAACATGTGGTAGTGTACCTCAGATCAGGCCTATAACAACACACAGCCCGAGCCCCTTGGCCCCCTCCCTCTTGTCAAACATGCTTAGCAAAGTGGCTCCTTTCATTTGGACTATCTTTGCTGTGCAGAGGTCGTTACATGGGTAGATGAGGTAGGTTTGAGGCTCTCCCATCACATGAGGTCAGGAAAGGACAGTGAGTGAGAATGTGTGTTTGGGCCATGACCCCAAGATGCCTCTGCAATAAGCCACGTGGACACCACACTGATGCTAATTTAAAGTGGCTACTAGCATACATGTAATTGTACTAGTGATATGGGTGACTGGAGAGGCCACCTCATCAGAAAGGGTTGTACAATTAGCCGGGTTTCAGCTTGGACAGCTCTCTGCCCAACGCTTTCTTTCACTCTGTGGGCAGTAGCATTTGTAAAATAGGAGATTTGAACTACTAGTCATAGATAGTTGCTTAGCAGTAATAGTAATAAAGGATTCGGATTGTGCATACCTTGCTCTGGCTGTACTGTCCATACTGATAGGATGGATGGTGATCCACAGCATAAGCGGGCGATGTGTATGACGGGGTGCAGTAGGACTGGCTGCTGGGCAGAGTGGGCATGCTGGCCAGCCCAGGCAGAGCCTCTAGTCGCTGTGAACTATGGCAAGTGCTGGACATTCCCCCATTAGCCTCCAGACCTCCAGTCAAGGGAGAGATGGCATAGTCACTCTGGGTCTGATGTGGCACTGCACTTGGGTTCAACAAGCCCATCACCTGAATGAAAAAGCACATTGGTCACTTACAGGAACGGAAACGCAAGATGTAAAATTAATTTCAAGTTCTCATCTGTGTTACTCCCTGTTGAGAAAGGTCAAAGTGTGCTTGCCCATGCTATATCTTTGTGAGGTCTACCTACGCTGCATGGAGAGCTGTGGGTGGTTATCTGATACATTGTGAACAGCTGCATGTTGGTTTGCGTGAGAGTAAGTAATGAAAGTGCCTAAAAGGTGAAGGGCTGAACAAACGTTACTTGGAAGTGGTACAACAACAAAAAAGTACAGAAAATTTAGAGTGGAATAGATGATGCTTGAAAAGAAGTGGAGGCCAGCTGGCACACATATATTCTGGTAATACAGAAACATTAGGTGACTTCTAATTCATTCTGATCTGATCCCATATACTGGAAAAACATTGCGATAATTTAAATACTAACATTATTCACCATGCAGATTGCAAGGCAGAGAACTCATTTTTTATACCAAATAAGAAGTTGAAGTTGTCTACTAACACAAACTGCTATATTTATTTATGTGAGTGAAATTCCACCTAGTCTGAAACAGCAGCACTCCCTGTCGGCGAGTCTGTTTTGAGGTTGTTCCGGGGATTAAGTCTCAGGGGGGTGCAAATCCCGGCCGCTTGCTTCCTTGGTGAGAAAGGATTCCTTTGGTATGCACCAGATCAGCGGTGAGACGCCAGAGACCAGCCACTACTGGAAATGTAAGGGTGCCATGGCTGTGCTCCCAGCAGGCTACAACTGTGCGCACAAGACTATCGCCTATCTAAAATAAACTCCAGCCAAATGTTACTCTAATGGGATCATATCTACTGCTGTCTGAACCATGCAATCTCACGTACACATGGTGCTGGCTTAAAGACTCAAGATACTATAATGTTAAAGACACAGAGTTGTTTGGAAAAACAGGCATTCAAACTTTCTAAAGTGCAAAGAGGTCTATTAACTATCAACGTCAGTAAATTCAATCAGTTCTCATTTCCCCTTTCTTATTAAACTAAAATCAGGAAATTAATTCTTTCCTCATCTGAAATGGAAAAATCTGTATTGCAATATACATTCAAACAGCTGGAATGAATACACAAATTAAAAGAAATTATCCAACAAAGTGAGTCATTTGCATAAATTACACACTTTGTTATGAGGAGATAAATTACTTCATTCCAATCAATTAAGACGCTGGAACATTGGTGATTACATTTCCAGACTGTGCAAACATTTGAGGCATGCGGTCGCTGTGTCCGTCCTGTACAGAGCTGCCCATGAGGTCAATGCTCACACCAGCCTCGGCCCCTTCACCGCTGACCTCTTTATTAGAGTTCAAGTCAGAAGAGTGACCCTGTGGCTGTGTGAACTGCTGCCACACTCACACTGTAAAAGCACCCATGATAACAACATGTGCAGTATCTAGTTACCATTTATTTCTATAAAATACACTAAACTCACTGCATCCTCTTTGCCCTCCTCCTACACTTTTTCATTGTAGTTTATCTTGAATAAGGTTTGTTGAAGAATAGTGGAATTAAAAGAACCTACAACTGATAACAGAGTCCATTTCTGTGCCTTTGCAATTATGTGTCTTCACAGAGTGTAGCAGAAACAAAGATCTTTTTAACAATATACATCCTCAGGCATTCAATGAAGCAAACCTGCCCAAGGCAGTTTTTTATCGGTGTCTGACAGGAGCCCGGGATTCTCTCATGGGTATTAGTACCCAGCATGCTTTGCAAGTGGGCAAGGGACCCTTTGTGGTGGTTAAAAGCTCGTTTTACGCCTGTTAGTCCATCTTGGAGGCTGGTAGGGAGCCACTGATGGACACTGATGACTGTGTAATCGTCCATAATTGTCTTTTCAGTTTTGATTTGTGTCATCATGCGACATCCATACATCTCCCTCTGTCTGCTCGTCCCTTCCCCAAAGACTGACGTCCACCGCATTTTAAATTCATCAAACAGCCCATCAGTGTAAACAAAAATGAAAAGCGACCATGTTTCCCCCTTAACAAGGTTTTCATCAAGCTCTCTCCAGGGTCACCCACAAGAGCCAGTGTGTTTGTGGGTGTCATTCAGCCTCAATATGTAGCCTTCATAAACCACCATGAAGAACAATTTGTCTGTGTTCCTGATAATGACCTCTCTGATTACGTGAGTGCGCAGGAGACCGCCCTGACCTGTGGGGAGAGGCTGTTGCTGATGGCTGGGTTCACACTGGGGTTGCCGTGTGCCGTGGGGGTCACAAAGCTTTCGGAGTACCCTGAGAAACCATGGCGTCCGGAAGACAAGCAGTACGCCGATCCTGCGTCCTGGCTGCTGACCGAGGAGGTGAGCCCACTCTGGTGCACTGTGGTGGGGGGCAGAGGCTGGGGCCTGTGCACTGTACTGGGCTGCTCAGACACTGCTGACCAAACAAGAGGCAGATTAAATCAACACTTCTGCTTATATGTGAGAAGAGGAATGATTCAGTCTTAGTAACTATGTCATTCTTTCAGGTATTTGTTCATATATACTTTTTGTATACCAACCTTGAGCGATAGATGTGGGAGGGTAGGGGCTATCAGAAAGCTGATATGGCTGCAGACCTGGCATAGCGGTTGGGGGAAAACCTCCAGGAATAAGGTGGTTGAATGCCATTAACTGATTGGCTCCTGCCTGCTTCCTCCAACGAGCTCTTCTGTTGCTGAACCACACCTGAGAACAGATACAAATATTACAATACAAGTGAGTATGGGGGCATATAATTCATACTTTCATAATTGTCTGTGGGTCTTTTCATTGTTTATGTCCTAGCACCTTTTGACCCCGGGAGTTTAAAGAGACATTGAGTCAGCGAGTTCACACTATCTAAATCAAACATCTATTTTTGGATCTTTACACTGTCCGTTTTATGTGGCAAAAATAGTCCACTTTTGGAGCACAGTGAAAGCAGTGTTTGGGGAGGTCACCAGGGGCAACACAAGTCTAATATTTTAAGGAATGTGTGGCTACATCCTTAGGCCATTCACCAGCACGTGATAGCTGGAGCTGTTATAGTCATAGCTGGAGTTGTTGTAGTCATAGTGTTCCGGTCTAACCTGGACTCTGGCCTCTGTTAGCTTGGCCCGCTGTGCTAGTTCCTCTCTGGTGTAAATGTCGGGGTAGTGCGTACGCTCAAAAGCCCTCTCCAGTTCCTCCAGTTGCTCTGCGGTGAAGGTGGTCCGACTGCGACGTTGCTTTCTCTTCAAAGGCAACCCTGGCTCCGAGTCCACATCTGAAGCTTCATCCGAATGGCTTGCTAATAAAAGAAGAAATCACAAAACAAACACGATTTTTACTACAGAGTTAGATTAAACCCTCTGGAATACAATGGAATTAAAACAATATAATATGCTGACACCAAGGCTACTTTAGTTGGTCTCCTGGTGTTATGTTGAAGCTCTGAGTAGCTCCTGAGGGGATCAAAAGGCAAAAGGCTGCTTGAACATGGATTAGAAAGGACTAGATCCTTCTGGGGCATCTAGCCTGTGTCTCTGGCCCCTGTCCCAGGACAGCGCGACGCCGATATCGGGTCCTGTGGTGCAAAGCTCACAGGCCCTTTGCAGGTGCTTCTTAATCTGTTTGTTCAGTTGAGTCATAAGGGAGAGACTGGGTGACTGTGAGACAGCTATTGGGATCTAATTCAGCAGAAGAGGAGAATCAATGAAGTCTCGGGGCTAGAGACACAGGCTATTGCTGCATTTCAGGGGGAGGTTACCCGTCTATTAAATAATGATTAGGCAGCACAAACTAGCGTGACAGCCCGCCATTGTGGACCATTACATGTGCCGGAGCCCCCATCTCTCTCCGTCATACAAACTCACAAACATGCATCTGCTGCGTCTCAACCAAGGGCTTTCAATGCTCTATGACAATGTGTCGAACGCAGATGGACTAAAAAGCGAAGAGAGTGCAAATCTACTCCCAAATCCACCCAAAGGAGACCCCTTAAGACAAGGGTTCACTGCACCAATTTGACACAGTGGAACTTAGTCTATGGCAGTGTGCATAGTGCAAGGGAAAGTGCAGGAGATTTGATTTTCTTTCTTTTCTTTCATTCAAACAAAAATACTAAGCAACCCAGTGATGTGAATATTCCTAAAGTTTTTTCATTCTCTGAATTTTCTCTTTCTCTTTCTAGATTTGAAACTTTAATTAAAAGGTGCCAAGTCAGACGTGGAGAGGGACACAAGGATCTCCCCTGACTGGAGCCAAGCAGGAAATGTTTGTGCCGGTTGCCAGTGTGCGTCTGACCAGGCATTACACACGGATTTGGTCCCTGGGAATGCTGCCGGAGAGCCAGAGCAGGAGAGTGAGATGCTGAGAGAAGCTCTTTATTACACTGGAAGTGAATGCGCCACGCTGACATGGAGGCTCATGGAGGACCGGTCCAGTGCTCTCATACTAGTGAAGAAGGGATGTGGTTTGTTTAGGTAAGGCCCAACTCCAAACCACACACCAGAAACCCTCACATTTTCCTTTGACTCAGAAATGTAGCATTGATTACTCTGTACAATTGCAATAATCAGCACATGAAAAGTGTTTGGAAATGTAAGGTGATAAAAGGAAAGTATATTGGCCAGTGTATTGGGCTGGGAGGATAGCTCATAAAACTGCAGCCCTTGCTGGCACAGTAACTCATGTTAACTACAGCTGGGGGTGGATCTACTCCTTTCTTCTGCTTTTCCCTCTCCTTTTCCTCCTGTGTTTTTATTATTAGTATCCACAGACAAAACGCTCCGTCACAGATCTCTTTCAAACCAAATGACAGTGTTGCCTTTGTCATCCACTGGCCTAGGCTTTCTTTCGCACTCTTCCTCCCTCACTTTTTTTTTTGGAAGTGATGTGGCCTGGCCTTTGTATGTTCACAGGGAAAAGCCTGTGGCAGGGCTCTATTGGGCCGATTACCACGCTCCATCTGTAGGAGCCATCAGGGACGGCCAAGCCCGCATTCAGGGGCCTGTCACCTGCCCAGCAGGGGAGACGGGCCGGGGGGGCGCGGGCTGTGGGGGAATGAAGGCTGGAGGAAGGGGACAAAGAGGGCCAAAGCAGGGCCACAGCAGGGAGCAGGCCATCCCTCCCTCTGGAGTGCAGCTGGGGGAGGGCCCAGGGACGCCTCGCATGGAGGGGCACCTGAGGATGATGCTCACAGAGTGGGACAGAAAGTCCAAAAAGTTTACCTATCTTTAAAAATTACTTTTTAAAATCTAATTTGTGTCTGAAAATAAAAAAATAAAAAACTCTGAGGATACAGCCATGGACTTTGAGGTCCCTCTTCCCACACATTCCCCACAACAAATGGCAGAAGAGGATCCTAAACACACAAAAGGAGGCCTCGACCTCCTCACTTAAACACCCAAATCAAATTTTACGCTGCTGCTAAAGCACTGGGGAGCTCAAAGTCCTGCATAGCAGCCCACAGTTTTGCACAGGGTAGGACAAGAATCTTAAAGAAAAGATGGATGATTATCCTGCAAGCGGATATTGGTGTCTGTAATACATATATGATTAAAAACTGTACAAGTAGAAATGACAAGCTAATTTAGATTTAAACAGGTACAATGTTATCTTTGCATTGGGGCCTTTGCTCAAATGAATTAGCTGAGTAGTTAAATAAGTCGATTATACAACAAAGTTTAGAAAAACTGAAACCACTGAAAAACACATCAACAACATCATCTTTATTCATTTTTATATTAACGGGTCAAATTTTGATCACTAGAACAACAAAGTGCCTATGTGTGTGTATACAAAGGACAGCTTAAGACAGTGCTTTGACCCTGCAGCTTCTGGTAAACAGAACCTCGTATTGATCCAAAGACGAGACTGACAGGCAGGAAAGATAAACTCCCCAAAAGGTCACACATGTGAACTTGGGGAACGTCCAGATCTATTAGCTTCACCTGCTGCAGAAGAGCCTCAAACGCTACCAAGAAAAAAGCTATGACGGGGGATTCCAAGCACAAGTATAAAAGCTGCTCTTGTTTACTGCTATAGACTAGAGCCAGCAAAGGCCTTTGCCAAGCATTTACCCCTTTACCCCCCTCTCTCACTAGCTCTCAAGACGTTAATGCGAACAGACATGCACTCTGAACAAATGTACGCTGCATATGGATATAAAATCACACATGGATCTTAAAACAGCAATAGTTTGTTAAACTTAACCAAAGTGTTAGCATGGTAACGTACCAACTATCCAAGTAGCATATGGGCCTGTTTTATGGCTGTGCTACAGGGGCAGGCTAGTCCTCCCATCTGAGGCAGTTAATAGAAAAGCTAATTGAGTCAGCGACATGTGTTAGCAGCTACAAAACAAAAGGCAGAAGAGACAAATGAACTAGCTATTTGCCCAGGGAAGTAGATCTGCTCTTTTCAAGACCAGAACTGCATGATGATATGTGTGTGAAAGAGCAGACCCTGAATATTTTAAAAAAAAGTAGCCAACAACACGAGCAGATGCACTGGAGGCAAAAGAATGGTTAACTGACAGCTTATGGGCTCAGCTGGGGTTAACAGTTACAAAAAATGGGGAGTGAGCGAGAGGGTTGCTCACTTGACTTGCTAAAGAGCACTCCCCCTCTAGGAACCTGCAGCTGCCTGGGAAAACACAGGGGGGAGATGATGATGTGATGGGCAAGAAAGAACTGGACCACAGATATGACTTTGAAAGATGTATTTGCGTTCATTAGAGACAAAAGCTGCACAAATGGCTCCGGCGTGGCTTTTGTACAGGCCCAGTGTGCGGTGGTTATTATTTAGTTCCACTCCGGGGCAGTTAGGTGACTAGTGCACCCCCAGGGCCCGTGGACAAAGCTACAGCGAAGGGGGACCACGCTTGCAAGACAGCGATCAACAGACTGTTCCTTCTGCACACTCCGGCCAAGAAGAACTCCCCAGCTTGTTGAGGCAAGACTGACAAGTAGTTTAGCAATTACAACCATCCCTTTGGTATGAATTCCCCAAGAGACGTCCATTTCTTCCAAACATTATCGTAACCTGCGTTTTTTTTTTTTTTTCCCTTCTACTTGGAGTCCTGATGGTTTTAACAGTCAAGTGACCCGAGGTTAGCCCCTGACCTTTCACAGCTACTGCAGAGAAAACAGCCTCTCGACTGACCCTCCACTAAACTTCACAGACCCAGCTCAGACAGGGGCCGAAGCATCATTACATTCCTTCTACTGCTGCCCCTCACACGCTCACTCACACTTACAATGTACTTTCATGCATGATCCAAATTAGTTTTTTATATGCTACACTGTTCATGCAAGAAGTATGTTCAAGATTGCAATTCCCTGCCCCCCTCAAAAAAACAAATAAAGAAAAAAGTACAAGAATTCTCACTTCTGCTCTAAAATTTAAATTAAAACTTAGATTAAAAGATTAGATTTTTTTTTTACTTTTTTGCACAGGCACAAAATACAGCCTTTTTAAAGTGTTTTTGATTATTTTCTTATATATATATATTCCTGTGAATGAAGAGAGCATCAATCAAAAAACTGAAGAGTCCATAATGTGCAGCGTGCAGAAGGCCGCAGTGAGAGGCTAAACAAAGTTAAGTGATTGACAACACTGTCTGGCTTTACTCAATTAACGCTCCCATTGTGGCCCTCTTTGCTTGGTCCCCTCGCCCCGACCCTTTTCTCCTCTGCCTCCTTTATCCTCCCCATCACAGAGTTTTGCTCGGCTAATACTTCCAAGGAAATAGAGGAGTCCCATTCTAACGGCCGCGCTCTTGTTGACCTTCTATTGCGGGCTGCTCCTTTTGCTGCCCGCTCACAGTGTCTTCGGGGTTAGGCCAGAGAATGAGGAGAGAGTACATCAGCGGCAAAGGGGCTGGCCCAGGGCAGGACCCCGGCCCGCTACTTCAAAGTTGGCCTGCATTCATTAATTGTCCTTTGAATTAATATTGGAGGATCACAATGTGGATGCCAACAGAGAAAGAGGCTTTAATGAAGCATAGAGGCGCATTGAGTTGCAGATCAGTTAGTGTGTTTCTTCAGAAAGCAAATACTTGGGAATTGTGCAGAAATAATTAAAAATGTATTTGGAAAACTTTCTATCCCTGTATGGAAATATTTGGTCTTGTTTGTTTCATTATGCTAGAGTTACTAAATGGCGCTGTAAGCAGTTTTAGCTGAGAGGGGACTTCATGTAAATTGGGGCAAAGTAGCAGACATTCCTCTGGTTGCACCAAGGTTTTGGGACTGTAAACTGTCTCTGTCTCGCCATTTTGACGTACGTATTTAGAAATGTGAGCACTGTAATCAACAAACACAACCAGCACTCAACATCGATACGCTTACTGCCCTGCTACCAAAAGTCTATTGCTTAACACCACACAAATGCATATGTTTGTCTTCCACGTGAGAATATAAATGTTGAAACCGCCAAATTGGATTAGTCGGAGGGAGGCGTGTGTGTTTGCTACTTCTATCGCTTTGCCATTCACTTTGAAAAACAATACCTCAGTTATGAATATGATCTGTTTGTTCTGCTAACTCGCTAAATTTCCTCAGCGCTAAATCCACTCTCGCAGCCAGTAACTCGAGTTTATTTACACAAACAAAGTTTCTACTCAGCTCCTTTGGACAAAAGCAGCTAAATCTTTCATGTTTTGTCAGCACTTGATTCCTCTTGTCCCTCTGGCTATTTGCCTGGCTCCACACAATAGAGGCAGGAGAATGGCAGCAGATTGTTGGAATGCACCTCAATGAAACCAATTATTACATGTTGACTGCGTTCACCATGGCACATTGGAAAGCAGTGGCCTCATTCAGCTTGGCACCGCAGGATCCCCCTTTAAAGAAAAGTTATCCCTTTCACTATTTGTATTTCAGAGGTTTTTCTTCTACTCTCAAGCTTGCACCCCATCGCCATAAATGGATTCTGCAAGAGTGCCTACCCAGCGCTGCTTTGACTATTTGAATGGGGCTAAATTGCTAACTGTAATAAATGGGCATAGTTGGGAAGTAACTGGGTTTAGATTAGAAGTATCCAGAATATGATGGGGTTTTTTTTTTGTTTTTTTTTTAAGTGTGTGTCTTGCAATCAGAAGATATGGGCTTCAATACTCGCTCACAATAGTAGGAATTGAATGTATATAGGCAAACTTTTACATTACTTTCCTTTAAGTAAATTTAAGTATTTATTTATTATGGAAAACAATAAATCACACTGCTGATGGACGTGCACATAAGTTAATACAATGACTCAACACTGGCCAATGAAACATACAGTGACTTCTCCACAACATGCAAACAACTTCCTCCATCACTCCCTTTCCCACTGCACTTGCTAATACCATGAGCCCCGAGGCAAGACACTCCGTACTTTATCCCACAAACCTTTGCTGTCCTTTTTCCCAGACAAATAAATCTAAATGAGTCAGCTTTGATCTTAGCACTTAAGGGAAGCCAACAATAGTGCCGGGAGAGAAAGGGGCAGAGAGCAACAGGCCTCTCACTGCTACAACAATAGCCTCTGCAAACACCTACTTAATCAATATTTGGCCAGAAGACACTCTCTCAAGTCCCCAAAGCGCCCCTTTCACATTCTAATGAAGAGCTATAAAAGAGAAAAACAACAACTACTTCCACAAAGAGTGAAATAGTGCCCTGCTCTGTATAAGAATAGAGAAAGTAGCTCTGAGCTGGAGGATGTCACCCAACTGAGGTAAAATAACTAACAACAAGACCCCTAAATTCATGCAGTTTAAACATGACTATGGGAGGAAAAGCAAACTGACAATCAAATGAAAAATAAACTGGCCTGTAAAACAAATACATGTGGTAACCATATCTGTACATATGAGTCATTTTTAATGGTTAAAAATATGCTGTTCTAGAGGAGAGAGAAGATGCCCAGGCAAGCATGAATGAAGTATCAAGAAAGGGGTGGACTTTATTTGTGGGATGTTGAAAGACAAAATAAAGGGGCTCGGGTCATATGTCCCTGGACTAAAACTCACAGTAAAAAATAAAAACTGACAATTCAAATTTACCTTTTCTACAACCATCTATGCATAAAATAAAAGCACAATAAACGCATATATTAGTATATCCAACATACAATATTTTAAACATATAAAAAGACTAAACAGTAAGACATGCCCCAATCCAAACATTTGCGCATTTGTGTTTTTGTCATCAATAATTAACCCGACACTGCATTAAGAGGACTTCATGAATACGCAGCTCTCTTGTGCTCCAACAGGTCGTAAATCAACAGGTGTTTGCCTCCAGTCTTTTCTGTTTATGCCCGCGAGCCACATCTTTTCTCTCCAAACTGTAAACAGTGGGAAAAGGCGCTCCAAAAGGCAGAAGCACGTTTTTAGGAGTCTATAAACCCGGGCGCACTGGGCCCATTGCTGTCCCTGAATAATTCATCGCTCATTGCGGGTTCATAATGTCTTCTCCCGGTCTTTTGTGCGCGGACTTTTTTCTCCCTTTTCTTTTGGGGCGTTGTGAAAAGGCCTCGAATTCTTTTTGTACACCACTGAGCCGCTCACTGCACTTTGGCTTTTGTGCGCGTCAAACTGAGGTGTGGAGCTCAATAGACTCGCTCTGCTTTGTTCCCTGAAGTTCATCCTCAAGTGTCCAATTGAGTTTAAAAGGGGTTCTCAGGCTTGGAACTTAGACAAATGTTTGATTATCCACTTGATCCAAATGATCTGTGCGAATTTGGTTAAAACTAAGCGGGAGCGCGCGACAAACGAACCTTGACACACTTCATAACCAACTTTAAATATATTATTATTATTATTATTATTATTATTATTATTATTATTATTATTATTATTATTATTATTATTATTGGTTTTGTTGCGTGTAGTTTCTTGTGTACTTACAGGTGCCTCCGAGAATGCCATCGATGCTGTGTTTGGTGCGCGGTTCGCTCTCGTCCATCTCCCTTTTCACCATCTCTTCATCCTCCTCTTCATCCTCTCCACTGCCGCCAAATTTGGACCTCATAATGCGACTTATTGCGCTCACTGTGCGGGGAAATGTGCGTCAGTGTGGTGTGAACATAAGAATGACCTTTGCAAAACTTTTAGATTGTAATTGG
Organism: Scartelaos histophorus; assembly: GCA_000787155.1. Taxonomy (NCBI): domain Eukaryota; kingdom Metazoa; phylum Chordata; class Actinopteri; order Gobiiformes; family Gobiidae; genus Scartelaos; species Scartelaos histophorus. The sequence continues at coordinate 5,389 of JACN01100424.1, read as the reverse complement.
CTACTTGCGTTATATCATTATATAATATTAGTCTAAAGTCAACTTTGGCACAGCTCGGTGACAAAACGGCTCGTTTACCTGTGGGAACATTATTTCTATCGCAGACTCCATCTTTCAGTAACTTGTCACGGATCTCCCAGCTGAACATGCCCGGGTTTTCCCTCTTGTATTCTTCGATTTTCTTGTCAACTTCTGGAGACGTTATTTGCTATGAAGAAAACCAGATGAATATTTTAAATTGTATTTCATATCCATACCAACAGTATTTTGGCATTAGTGTCTGTGGCAGACACTAATATGTCACAGTTTTGCAATGGAAATACATAATATCTTACACAATCCAAGCGCATTTACACTCTCTTGTTCACAAACAGTGTTGATATTTATATAAAACTCGTCAGAAAACATTTTGTTAATGATAAAAAAGATATCTGATCGTGGGAACTTACCTTGGGTTTGCTGCCCCCGATGGCTCCCGGCCTGATGGAGCCTGTCTCCTGGTAGCGGCACAAGATTTTGGACACGCAGCCGTGGGACACGCGTAACTGTCTGGAGATGACGCACGGCCGTATCCCGTGATGTGCCATTTCAACTATTTTGTGACGAATGTGGTTTGGAAGTGGTCTGCCGTTTATGAAGACTCCTCCGAGCTGGTTTACACGCCCTTGGCCTAAAGGAGTGGACACTGGACCGGAGACAAGAGCCCACCATGAAATACATACATTATAAATTATGGAAAATTATAAAATAGCCTATATTATTATAAAATAAAAAAATACACTTCGGGTATCAATTTAACTTACAATTTTAAAAAGTAAATAACTTAAACTTTACATTAATAAAACTATTCTGGGCTTTGTCTCATGTAAAGTAATAAAAGCTTTGTTTTTAAATTCTGTGCTGAAAATAAGGATGGGGTGAATATTTTGTGGGATAAAAAACAGGCCCGCTGCTTATACTATTCTCTCTATGCTGCAAAACAACCAGAAGCGTTCTTTCCCAAAGCATAAACAAGCAGGCCTACTTTTACGCGCTTGCATTGCCAAAAAAAAAAAGAAGAAAAAAATCCCTGACTCTGATTACAAAAGTGATGCGTGTCTTTACCTTCCAGGGAATATCCTCCGCGTGGGTAGTTCTGGTGAGGACTTGGTCTCATCATTCTGGGCAAACCTCCGGCAAGAGCTGTCATGATGCCTGACTCCAGCGCCAGGTAACGGAGAGCCGACAGATAAGTCCACCAACACTCGGGGCGCACTCACAGAAGTTTAGTCGATGTTAAAGATGCAGGATATGAGCGCGCGTAAGAATCCTCGCAAAAGTCACTTAATGCTTGTCTCTCCAAAAGTTGCACTACGCACAGACTGCCCTCTCTGGGGATGTTTTGAGACACGGATGGAAGTCAAACATTTTATCTATGCCCCGTGTCCCCTATGACTTCGCATAGGAGGGCGCTGATTGGTTGGTGCGGGCAAACATCCTGCCCTGTGATTGGACAAAAAGCGGCTTTGGGGCTGACCTCACGAGGTCAGTTTCTCGAGTCACACGCTTACAGACAAGTTTTGACTCAACTTTTGACACAGACTGTAAATGAATAAATAGATACTATACAGTAATAATAGACAATTGAGTTTAATTGCGGCGGAAGAAGAAAAAATAAAAAGAGACGAATTGTGATGCTGATGAACTGAGATACTATGTGGAGCTGGGTTAAATAAATTGCCATCACACCACATACATTCTGTGGGTATTAAACAAAACAAAAATGACTTGAACATTTTCTTATTGCTTGATCAAATCAGTCACACGGTTAATATTGTTCTATTTGAGAATTTTCACAAACCTTAAATCATATTTTTTGCATAATTATTATGATTAATTAAATATTTTAACACAACCAGCTGAAATCCAGGCCTTTCAGCATGTGCGCACTGTAAGTACTGTAGGCCTACTGACCTAATGTAAATTAAATAATTCATGATTAACACCAACATTTATTAAAATAACTTGTCATGATTTGGTACTGTACAGATCATTTGTACCCCATGTATTTTGTATCTGGTCAAATCTGACCCAAAATAACAAATTTTACGCACCTCCTTTAGACTTTTGCAACAGGTGCAATCAGGATTGACGCTTATCTGGAATAAAACTGCTCAAAATTTATTTTATTTCATGGCTTTAAGAGACTGATCATTGCTGATAGTGTCGTGTGTTATGTTATGTTATAATGAACTTATTTTTTCAAAATAATAAATAAATAAACAAAACACTGTTCTCTTTATGTTTACGATGGAAGATTTCTAACTTTGAAATGGCAATATATAATTAGTCCTGACTTCATTAAAATATAGTGGTTTTGCGCACCACGCGGGGGGAAAATAAAAGTTGATGCGTGAAGATGCGATCTAATCTCCCACACAGACTGTTCACGGCCATCAAGAAGCTGTTGCACCAAATGAACAATAGTGCAGCGCGGCCCCGTGTTCGGGCCACAAGGCGGTGGAACACAGCCGTGCCAATGCGCAATTTTACGCACAAAGAAGCACATGAGGGATCATTTGACTTTTGCGAAGCCTCGTATACTTGTGATAATTATGATAATTAGGCGTGTTTAATAGGCCAATACATTTTTTTCACTCTAGTCCCTGAGGAATCGTACGGGCCGATTCAGGACTATGGAGATGTGCTGCTCCAGCCGCATTCCATGAATGACTGCCTGGTCATGACCTGCTCCAAAACCGCTCGTGTATCACTCAAACGCCACTGGTCTGTGTGACGAGCACAATCAGTACAGTGATTTATATTTTATGATCGTGCACAGAGATGGAAGAAGTAAACTATTCAATATTTGTTCATAGAGGTATTCAAATCAGTGACCAATGGCCATTTTATATATTACTTTATTTTGTAAATTAATCATGACAAAAAATGTATTTCATCTAAGACAGTATATTTTTTCTTATTATAGAATGAGTTCATGTCTGAGAAAGAAAGTTACTTGAATAAAAGTTTGAGCTTCGTCTCTTTTATCACATGAAACTAATTGGTATACTTGTCCTTTCACAAGCTTTTAAAGTCCTTTTTCTGTTTTTAAATACAGACATTATGAAGAAAAGCTGTTTTAATTTTAACAACATTTTTACTGCTGCTTATGGACTATTTTTACTTATACGCTGCATGCAATATGCCGCTTTAAACTTGTATTTCTTCTATCAAACAAGAACTTGTATTTAGGGGCAACATCATGCAGTTAACACAGAGCATATGGTAACATTATACGTCCATAAAAACTGCAATGGCCTGAAAGAAAGTTATCATGCTAAAGTCTGACTATCATGAAAAGGATATTGGATCTAGCATGTCAAATCAATTAGAGTGGTAAGCTGAGTCCCAAACGTGCAACAGTGCTGGTGGTAGACAAAGGACCCTACAAAATAGTCCCTAATATAGTTTTTAGACATACAAAAATATGCCAGGGGTTTTCACGACCACATTTTAGCAACTAATTTTAAAAACAGAGACATTTTCTGCACTTATATACTGCAAATAACAACCCAGAGGCAGATGAAGCTGTCACTGGCGAGATAAGACTGATTCGTACAATGGTGCCCAGTATTAGCGATTAGCAGCAGATCAGATGGAGATAGACACATGGATGCAGTAAAATAATCATAGACATTATCTGACCATAAACAAATGGCAAACGTATAGTGTTTCCATTCATTCGACAAAACGGGAAAAAATAAATGTCATGTTATAAAAAAAAGAGATTTACAGTTTGTGTGACCAGAGGAGGACTGGTGCATTCCATGTTAATTACTTAGCATTATTCATTGGCTTTTAAAGAGCATTAAAACAACAAGTGCCCATAAAACAGCATGTGCCTATAGTGAGTTGGTCTTTACAGAATAATATCTCTGCTGTGACTGAATTGAGCAATAATAACTGTTTATATAATTATAGGTACATGCAGAGAAGTTCTATAAAATGAAGATGGACTTTTGTCAAATCTTCATTTAAGTTTGTGAAGTGCATGGGCTTCAAGACAAATAATTGTAAATAATAAAAGTAAAGAGTGATCATGACACATTTACTAAGAACTCAAGACAGTGATGGAAGATGTGCTCGATTTGGTTACTTCAGTAAAAGTACAGATAACAGAGAAAAAAAACACACCAAAAAAACTAAAGTAAGTAAGTAAAAGTATCGCTTAAAAATACACTTAAACTTTAAAAATACCTGTTTAAAAATTTAATCCTTTTCAGCAGGTTTTATGCTATCAGAAAAAATACTATTGCTTTTCAGTCCAGTTCATAAATGTAGTGGAGTAAAAAGTTAAGTAAGTTAAGTTAGTTTGATCCCTCTGCTGCACTGAGGTACCTGTAGTGAAGTGTAGTTATAACAATAGTATTTGTGGTCATGTAGTATGTGGTTAAACAGTCTCTTCATTATAGTAGCAGTTTACACATAGTTGGTAGTTTAAAAGCAACACTAAATATGGTACTAATTAAAAATAAATAAACAATTTCCATTTTTCTCTTGTGCTATTGACAGTGCAGTAGTTAAAGCAGTGCTTGTATTTGTAACAATAATGTAACAAATGTTTTAAAATATAATAAAAAAGGACAAAAAACAAACAAACAAATAAAAAAAAAATAATTCTAACAAAATAGCCTTAATAGAGCACCAACAAATATTTTATTCATAACGAATAACACAGTTTATTAAGAATGATTCAGGCTTAGTAAATACTTAATTAATACCCTCAAAACTCATAACCCCTTAATCCTAACTCATAACCTTAGCGTCTTAATTAAGTTACCAAGCCTGAATCATTCTCAAAAAATGCAGAATGCTTTGTTCATTATGAATCAAGACTTTCTTATTTCTTTATGACATTTTTAACACAGAACAATTAACACAATCTAGCTCTGCTATGAAAAACACCTGATCGACACAGAGTTCCCAGGGTTTGGGGTCAAATCAGAACCACACACTGACATTTAGATAAGCATCAGCCAATCATCGCATTTCAGAACGAGGAAATGTGGCCTGTGATGATACCAGGCCTGTGTTACCCACTACAACGTCCCACCAAAAGAACTGCTGTTTGTCTCATGTGTTTGAAGTTATTCCTCTGTACCCTTCCCCAGTTAAGCCCAAACCGGGAGGACTTACCATCACAAAGGCCACTCAGGTGCACCCAGGTGAGCAGGACAATAAGCAAATGAGAAGTGTAGCATTTGTAAAGCACGCAGCCTCTGGCTACAGGGCTGTTCTAAACCTGGAGGGAGCGCTTCAAGGACCTTACGAGTGGACTAGAATACTGGGCTGGTCCGCATACTGCGGTCATCATGTACTGATGTATATCTCTCTTATATCTTACGCT